>CM050922.1:23383280-23565531 GCA_027742785.1 Vigna reflexopilosa
CCGCCACTTCCTCCACTTCGTCCACTACGTTGCCTTCGTCCACTTCGTCCACTTCGTCTACTTGGTCAAGTTCATGCACTTTGTCCACTTCCTCCATTTCCTCTACTTCTTCCACTTCGTCCACTTCCTCCACTTCATCCACTTCGTCCACTTCTTCATCTTCTTCGTCCAATTCGTCCACTTCGTCAACTTCATGAACTTCGTCAACTTCGTCCACTTCCTCTACTTCGTCAAGTTCATGAACTTCGTCAACTTCGTCCACTTCCTCTACTTTCTCGACTTCCTCCACTTCTTCCACTTCGTCCACTTCATCCACTTCGTGCACTTCTTCATTTTCTTCTTCCACTTCGTCCACTTTGTGAACTTCGTCTACTTCGTCCACTTCGTCAAGTTCGTCCACTTCTTCCGCTTCGTCCACGTCCTCCACTTCGTCCACTTTGTCAACTTCGTCCACTTCGTTGAGTTCGTCCAATTAGTCCACTTCGTCCTCTTCGTCGACTTCGTCCACTTCGTCCACATCGTCTACTTTGTCCACTTCGTCTACTTCGTCCATTTCCTCCACTTAGTCACTTCGTCCTCTTCGTCAAGTTTGTTCACTTCCTGTGCTTCGTCCACTTCCTCTACTTCCACCACTTCGTCCACCTCCTCCATTTCGTCCACTTCGTCCACCTCTTCCACTTCCTCCACTTCCTCTACCTCCTCCACTTTGTCAACTTCTTCCACGTCGTCCACTTTGTCCACTTCCTCCACATCCTCCACTTCATCAACTTCGTCCACTTCGTCACCTTTGTCAACTTCGTCAACTTCCTCCACTTCCTCCACTTCGTCCATTTTGTCCACTTCCTCCACTTCCTCCACTTCGTCAACTTCCTCCACTTAATCCACTTCGTCAACTAAGTCCAATTCGTAGAGTGAATGAGTGAAACACTTTACCTCTTATACACTTGTGTGTTGAGTGAAACACTTTACCTAGTGAGGAAATATTCCATAAGCACATGAACATCCATGCTTAATTGATTGATCATTCATGAAAAATAGCATTTGTTGGAACTTAAATGACTTTGTGAACACTAAAGCATGTGCACATCTTGAATGAACTCTTGGTCATAAGGTTGATTAAAGTCTTTACTTATCTTGAAAAGAGAATTTTTGAATGAGTGAACCATCATATGAATTGGTTGGAGATTGAGTTACATCTTGTTTGCTTGAGGACAAGCAAAGTTCTAAGTTTGGGGTTGTGATAACAGTTGAAAAACTGTTATTTTCATGCTTAAAATTGATACTAAAAGCAACCTTTAGACTTAAAAACTAGCTTGAAATCATGCAATTTATCTATATTTTCATAAATAAGAGAGCTGGACAGGTTTATGCTTGATTTATGTGTTTTTGTGCAGGTTTTAAGGTGAATTTAGTGAAAAGAGTGAAGAATGAGAGAAGTGACATTAGAAAAGAGATCAAAGAGTGCAAAAAGAGAAGTCGAAGGCACCGCTCAGCGGTATTTTACCGCTGAGCGGCACTCAAGAGGTGACGTTGGAACCGCTGAGGGGCAAAATGGCCGCTGAGGGGAAGAAAGAAGACGCGCAATCACCGCTGAGCGGTAAATACCGCTGAGCGGCACTTTTTGGGCTTGGGCTTTTGTAATCTTTTGTAACTCTAGAATAGTATATAAGGGCTTGCACGTCCTTGGGATTAGTATCTTTGGCAGAAACGAAGTAAACACTCTCTCTTCCACCCCTTTGAAGGAGGATCTTGGATGCTCAGGCTACCTCTCCACTTTTATTGGGTTTATTCTTTCATTCTTTCATTGTTATTCATCTAGGTTCACCATGAATATGGTGAACTAAACCTTGTATGTTTGTTGGGGAATCAATGTAATCTCTTGAAGCTCTCATATATGGATTTGTTGAATACATCTTTTAAATAAGACATATGCTTTCTTTCATCATTAGTTAGGGTTTTTCTTCTTTGCTCAATGCTTGCATTGTTTAACTCATTCTAATGCATGATTATTGGTTTTGTCGATACGGACACGTACGGGGAAGTCTAGATCCGGGGAATTTCTCCCAATATTATACTGACAATATTATATTGGTTGCCTTTAAGCTCCTGTGCTCATGAACTAATCATTAGGAATGCTAGGAATTGTATGAACTATTTGATTAGGGAGAAGCCATCTAGAATGGTACATTAGAGAGTGGCATTAACAATGATGATTTGAATGTTGAATTCCTAAAATATATGAGAGTGGATGAGATGAAATTGACCCCCAACAACATATTCATTCATATTTCCATTGAAAGTGTTTATCTTTAGTCTTTGCCATTGATCAAATTCATGCATACATGTTTATTTTCTGTCTTGCATATTAAACTTTGAATATTTCGTTTATAAGTCCTAGCTAATCAACAAATCACATAACTAAACTAGGCCGTGAGTCCTTTGGGAAGAACGATACTTGGTCTTACCAAGTTTATTACTTGAACGATTCGGTCATACTTGCCGATTGTGAAACAAGTTTGTGACATCATATTTTGGTGCTTACAAATTTGTCCATCATCCACTTCTTCATCTTCTTCTTCCACTTTTGCCACTTCGTCTACTTCTTCAACTTTTTTAAGTTCGTCCACTTCTTCCACTTCGTCCATTTCGTCCACGTCGTCCACTTCGTCATCTTCGTCCACTTTGTTCACTTTGTCTACTTCGTCCATTTCGTCCACTTCATCAAGTTCATCCACTTCGTCCACATCGTCCACTTTGTCCACTTCGTCCAGTTCATCCACTTCGTCCACTTCGTCAAGTTCGTCCACTTCCTCCACTTCCTCCATTTCATCATCTTCAACCACTTCCTCCACTTTGTCAGCTTCCTCCACTTCGTCCACTTCATCCGCTTCGTCCACTTCGTCCGCTTCGTCCACTTCGTCCGCTTCTTCCACTTCGTCCACTTCATCCACTTCGTTTTCTTCGTCCACTTCCTCCTCTTCCTCCACTTCGGCCTCTTCGTCCACTTCTTCATCATCTTCTTCTACTTCGTCCAATTCGTCAACTTCGTCAAGTTTGTCCCCTTCGTCCACTTCGTCAAGTTCGTCCTCTTCATCCACTTCGTGAACTTCCTCCACTTCCTCAACTTCGTCAACTTCGTCCACTTCAGCCACTTCGTCCACTTTGCCATTTTCGTCCACTTCTGCCACTTCTAAAACATCGTCCACTTCCTCCACTTCCTTCACTTCATTCACTTCCTGCACTTCTTCCACTTCGTCAACTTTTTCCAATTCCTCCACTTCGTCCACGTCATCCACTTCATCAAATTTGTCCACTTCGTCCATTTCGTCCACTTCGTCAAGTTCGTCCACTTCCTCCACTTCCTCCACTTTGTCCACTTTGTCCACCTCGTCCACCTCGTCCACTTCATCCACTTCTTCCACTTCTTCCACTTCTTCCACTTCCTCCACTTCTTCCACGTCGTCAACTTCGTCCACTTCGTCCTCTTCATCCACTTCGTCCACTACATCCACTTTGTCAACTTCGTCCACTTCGTCAACTTCGTCCACCTCATCCACTTCATCCACTTCTTCCACTTCTTCCACTTCTTCCACTTCTTCCACTTCGTCCACTTCCTCCACTTCTTCCACTTCTTCCACTTCGTCCACTTCCTCCACTTCTTCCACGTCGTCAACTTCGTCCACTTTGTCCTCTTCATCCACTTCGTCGACTTCGTCCACTTCCTCCACTTCATCCACTTGCTCCACTTCGTCCACTTCTTCCACTTCGTCCACTTCGTCCACTTCGTCCACTTCGTTCACTTCGTCCCCTTCATCCACTTCGTCCCCTTCGTCCACTTCGTCCCCTTCGTCCACTTCGTCCACTTCCTCCACTTGGTCAACTTCTTCCACTTCGTCCACTTCGTCAACTTCGTCCCCTTCGTCCACTTCGGCCAATTCCTCCTCTTCGTCCACTTCGTCCACTTCGTCAACTTCGTCAACTTCGTCCACTTATTCCACTTCCACCACTTCCTACACTTCCTCCACTTCGTCCACTTCGTCCACTTCCTCCACTTTATCCTCTTCGTCCACTTCTTCATCTTCTTCGTCCGCTTCGTCCACTTCGTCAACTTCGTCCACTTCATCTACTTCATTCACTTCCTCTACTTCCTCCACTTTGACCTTTTCCTCCACTTCGTCCACTTCATCCTCTTCGTCCACTTCTTCATCTTCTTCTTCCACTTCGTCCAATTCGTCAACTTCGTCCACTTCGTCAACTTCGTTAACTTCGTTCCCTTCGTCCGCTTCGTCCACTTCCTACACTTCCTCCACTTCATTCCTCTTCCTCCACTTCCTCCACTTCCTCCACTTCCTCCACTTCTTCCACTTCATCCACTTTGTGATATGATCATGGATGGGCCAAGTAATAAAGAGAATAAAAGGATGACAAGAAGCATGGCTAAAAGCAATCATTTTATTTCTTGTCTTCTTTATACATATGTACCAAAAAAAGTAGAATAGGTTTCCTTTGGGCGTGTATTTGCCTTTTGATTTCTTTCTCTTAGTTCTTGTGAATAATTGCTTATAAACTCTTCTTTCTCTTTAAGAACAAGCAATTTGGGACTATGCATGGCTTGATCTTAAAAAGAAGAGAAGAGAAAGTGAGCATTATAGGCGTGTAGGAGTTAGTAGCATAGCTAGTTTTCATATTTTGAGCTATAGGAGAACTAGTTGCCTTATAAACCCTTTGGAGTGGAGAGAATTGAGCAATGTGGGACTCAAAAGTCCCTAGAAGACCTGCAGCAGCTGTTGGACGAACTACACCCTCAAAAGTCCCACATCTCCTAGATCTTGCATCTTAGCTCACTCCAAAGGTTATATAAGAAGGCTTAGGGGTCTCCTTTTTGTACACATTACCTTGAATCAATTGAATTTTGAGTTGATTTGCACTTTTGCAATCTTCTTTGAGATAGTATTCTGTCTCCAAAGTCCCTATTTTGGGCAGATCTTATCTTGCTCAAGCAAGTGGCGGTCCTCCTTTGATGCTTATCTTGGAGCTTCCTTCAAGTGGCGCATCTTCAAATCATAAGTTTCCTCTTCCTTAATCTCTTCCATTTTTAATTTCTTTCCCATTCTCTTAAATTTCATTTAGTATATTCTCTCTAGGTATGCACTTCCCCATCATGTGGTATCATGAGCCTTAGGTTTTTGATCTCTTAGGAATTGCATGCTAGAGTAGAATAGCTTAGATATGTTCATGTTCGCTGAGCCATTTTCTGTCCCACCCAGCCTCTGCGTGAAAATACAGTGAACTTGTATGATTTAGTTTAGCTTCATTTCTTGTCCGTTTTCCATTGAATTTTTTTTCCTAGTTTCGTCTGGATGTTTAGTTTCGTGAACATATTTTACTTTTCTCAAATTCGTTTTGTATTGTTCCCAGTAAATCTTTTCTCCACTGTGTTCATCCAGTTTTCTGCTATTGAATTAATACTCCTCTTTTTGGCTTTGTTGTTGGCTGTTTGGACATTGTGGTGGTTGGAATTGCTCCCTAGACGTTGCTACACCCTCTCAATACTCTTAAGCAAGGAATCAACACTTCAAATCAATGCTATGAGGGACTAAACCGTGGCTATCCAGAGCCTTGTGCAAGTAGACATTTCATCAAACAGCAACAATGCTATTGGAGGTCTTCAACAAGTAGGTGTCCTATTTCCTTTTGTTTATTTGTTCCAGCTTTAATTTCTTGTCTTGGCTGGCTTGTCTGTGTCTTTTCTTGCTTATTAGCTCTGAATTGAGTCATATGTTTGTTCCTCTTTAGGAGTTTTCTAGAGTATTTTTCTGAAATTGCATAGCTAAGAGCATTTTTACATCTCCTTGCTTGTATGATTAATTGAGCTTGATCATCATTGGATTTAAGCGTGTGAACCTTGCTTATTTGTTCTGTATAAATAGAGGCTATAAACCATTACAATTGTGCTTCCAATCAAACACATTTTCTTCATTAAAGTGGCTTGGCCGAGACATTTTACCAAATGCTGTTTGCTGTATCAAAATAAAATCAACAAAAAAATTGGTTGCTGTTTGGTGTGCTTGGCCGAGAGTTTTCTCATTGATTGTTGTGTTTGATTGCTTCATTTAGAGCCTCTTTTTCATTTCCAATACAAAATATTTTGGTTTGAGGTTTGCCAAAATTATTTCCAGCATTAATTCGGTCTTGCTCTTCATTTATGCGTAGCATGTTCATGTCATTTTGCTCCGTAGTTGTGTTAATTTTCTTTGTTGTCTTGTTCATTTTGTGCCACTGTTTTGACTCCAATTTCTTGTTGTTTTGTCTCTTCACATTCATTAGATACTGCCTCCTTGTTTTTGTGCCAAGTTTCTTGATTTTGAGGTTCTATTTTCATCATTTGTCTTGTAGTTTTAATTCATTTTTTTGGCTTCTACCATATGCTGTCTTGATTTGGCTTCTTTGCATTGAGGGTGGATTGTAAATCTTTCCATTTGCTTTGGACTTGAGTTGGTGCTCTCAAAGTGGACTTGCGAGACATTTTACTATCTTAAAAGAAGGGTGTTGCCCTTTCCTTTTTTTCTTTGAGACAATTGCCGTGAGTTTTGAACCATTTCATTGCTTTATTTGAGTGAAACCGTGACCAGAATTGTGGCTGCTGTATTGCCGTGATTTTTCATTGGTTCTAACCTGTGTTTTTGGTGTTAGTTTTTTGTGGTTGTTGCCTTACCATGTCTGCAGGTTCCAGCCGTGCTTCATTTCATGGCGATAGCCCCCATGGAAGTCCTTCTAGCAAGTTTGATGTGATGAAGGCTTACCAACAAATGCAACATCAACTTGATGCTATGAGCAAGCAGTTAGACGCGGACACAAAGGCTAAAGGGAAACAATCTCATGGTCATGAGCATGGCTCATCCAAGAAAAAGCAAGAAGACAAAGCTTTGGATCCCAACCTTGCAATGCCAAAGTTGTCTTTGCCAAGTTTCAAGGGAGATACCGATCCTAGTGTATTTCTAGAGTGGATAGCTAAAGTAGAACAAGTTTTTAGTTTGTATGATGTAGATGGACATTTGCGTGTAAAGTTAGCTACTTTAGCTTTAGCGAGATACGTGATAACAGTTGAAAAACTGTTATTTTCATGCTTAAAATTGACACAAAAAGCAACCTTTACATTTAGAAACTAGCTTGAAATCATGCTTTTATCATATTTTCAGAAATAAGAGAGCTGGACAGGTTTATGCTTGATTTCAGTGTTTTTGTGCAGGTTTTAAGGTGAATTTAGTGAAAGAAGTGAAGAAGGAGAGAGTTGAAAGTTAATTTAATGGTTTTGTGCAAGATTCCCTTGATTTTGTAGGCTAATTGAATGATTTGAAAGAAGAATTGAAGTACCGAATGATTGGAATGCTGAAAAGTCAACCAGAAACCAGAAAAGTCAACCAGTCAACCAGAAAAATCAACCAGTCAACCAAAAAAGTCAACCAGTCAACCAGAATACGAAAAAAGTCAACCAGACGAGTTTTGGGCCAGTTTTATGCGATTTTATGATCTGTTTGGGCCTGGACCAGTTTTCTATTATTTTTATGTCCTATTTAAAGACCTAGATGTCTTAGGGTTGGTATCTTTGGCAGAAACGAAGCAAACACTCTCTCTTCCACCCCTTTGAAGGAGGATCTTGGATACTCAGGCTACCTCTTAACCTTTCTAGGGTTTTATCCTTCATTCTTTTATTATTGTTCATCTAGGTTCACCATGAATATGGTGAACTAAACCTTGTATGTTTGTTGGGGAAGCAATATAATCTTTTGAAGCTCTCATATATGGAATTTGTGTTTGCATCTTAATCTAAGATTTATGCTTTCTTTCATCATTAGTTAGGGTTTTTCCTCTTTGCTTAATGTTTGCTTTGTTTAACTCATTCAATGCATGATTATTGATTTTGTCGATACGGGAACGTACGGGGAAGTCTAGATCCGGGGAATTACTCCTAATATTAAATTGGTTGTTGTTAAGCTCTTGTGCTAGAAGAACTAATTATTAGGAATGCTAGGAATCATATGAACTCGTAATTAGGGATAGGCCTTGACAAGGTAATTTAGAGAGTGGCATTAACAATAATGATTTGAATGTTGAATTCCTAAAATATATGAGAGTGGATGAGATGAAATTGACCCCCAACAACATAATCATATATATATTTCATTGAAAATGCTTGTCTTTTGCTTTTTCCATTGATCAAAACCTCATGCATACATATTTATTTTCGTCTTTTGCATAATAAAATCCAATTATTTCGTTCTTAAGTCTTAGCTAATCAACAAACCACACAACTAAACTAGGCCGTGAGTCCTTTGGGAGAACGATACTTGGTCTTACCAAGTTTATTACTTGAACGATTCGGTCATACTTGCCGATTGTGAAACAAGTTTGTGACATCATAGTTTGGTGATCATAAATTTGTCCATCAAGTTTTTGGCGCCGTTGCCGGGGACTCGTGGTTGAACTAGTTAATTTGTGTGATTATTGATTATCTTTGACTTTAATTTTGAATTTCTGTTTTTATTTTCGGTTTTTATTTGATTTGGTTTTATTTGATTTGATTTTATTTGATTTGATTTGATTTTATTTTATTTTATCTTATTTGGTTTGATTTTATTTTATTTTATCTTATTTGATTTGATTTTATTTTATTTTATTTTATTTGATTAGATTAGATTTGATTTGATTTGATTTGATTAGATTTTGTTTTATTTTATTTGATTTGATTTGATTAGATTTTATTTTATTTATTTTATTTTATCCTCTGAATCTTTTATCTTCTGAATCTATATCTTCTCCTATATCTTTTTGTGCTAACAAATCTTTTCTAGGGTTTTGTTTTCTTGTGCATGCAGGAAGCAATTAGAACAAGGAGCAACAAAACAACAGAACCTCTGCTTGAAGGTCTAGACGAGAGTAGACGGAGGAGAAGAATCCGAACATCTAGAGAACTTTTCCCTTCTCCAGAAACTCTCTTACAATCACCACCACAAGGTTCTGTTCATAGCACAAAAAATATGGAGAACAACAATGTTAGAAGAACTCTTGATGACTACACCAATATAGCTAGACCTCAGCACTTTAACAGTATAGCTAGACCTAGAGTCAATGCAGCTAATATGGAGGTCAAACCAGCACTGATTCAACTGGTGAAAAGCAACCAATTTAATGGGTTATCTCATGAAAGCCCATATGAGCACCTCACTACCTTCAATGAGATTTGCAACACAATCAAAATTAATGGGGTGCCAGACGAAGCTATCAAACTTAGCTTGTTTCCTCTCTCATTGGGAGGCAATGCTAACCTTTGGTTGAATTCTTTCCCAGAAGAAAGTTTCATAGAGTGGGAAGCAGTGGTGACAAAATTTTTAAACAAGTACTTCCCACAATCTAAGGTGACAAAAGGCAAGCAAGAGATTTCTTCATTTAAGCAGGGTATGGAAGAATCACTGGGGCATGCATGGGACAGATACAAAAGCTTGCTAAGAAAAACACCCACGCATGGCTTTGAAGATCAGGAAGTAGTCTTAACTTTCCTTGGAGGGCTTGGTTCACAAACCAAGATGCTGCTAGACGCCTCAGCAGGAGGCAATATTAAATGGAAAACTACAGAGGAAGCAACAAAGATTATAGAAAACATGGCTACTAGTGATAATGAGCTACACAGTGAGAGAGGAGCTCCTATGCAAAAAGGAGTCCTCCAATTACAGAAACATGATGCCCTGCTAGCTCAAAACAAAATTCTAACTCAACAGCTGGAGACTCTGACTAAAACTCTTGCACAATTACCCAAAGAGTTGAAAATTGCTGCACAGGTACAAACCCAGTTGTGCGAATTGTGTGGAGGCGACCATATCAATGGTCAATGTGCCTTTCCAGTTGAAGCCGTAGAGGATGTAAACTACATGACCAATCAATACCGTCAAGGGAGCTACAATCAGGGGTGGAAACCACACCCAAGTATTGGTCAAGGGCAAACTGGGCAAGCTGGTCAATATAATAAGCAGCAGCAACAACCCACCTTATGGCAACAGTTATCTATGCTTAATGAAAGGTCCATGAGGATGGAGGAAACTCTCAACAATTTCATACAGAAAACTAAGTCTACATAGAAGAGCACTGAAGCTGCTATTAAAAATTTGGAGACTCAGATGGGGCAGATCACCAAACAGGTGGAAGAAAGGCCAAATAGAAATTTTGGGGCTAATACTGAAGTTAACCCCAGAGAAGAGTGCAAGGTAGTAGAGAGTGTTGATGATGAGAAAGTTGAGTTAGATACAGAAGAGAGAAGAGAAATAGAGAGCAAAAGCACTTTTCCTTTTCCAATCCATCAAGGGAAACAACTGGACTTCACAGAATTATTCAAGATGGTGGATAATGATGCACCTTGGGAACAAATTTTACAACAGATCACAGTTTACACAAAATCTGATGAAAACATCTCTACAAAGAAAAGACGTAGAGATGATGAGGCAAAGAAGTGTGTAACTGTTAAAAAAGAGTCATTCCCTCCTAAAGCAACAGACCCAGGCAGTTTTTTTATCCCTTGCACCATAGGGAAGAAAAGGGTGAAGAAAGCTCTTCTTGATTTAGGTTCAAGTGTTAACTTGATACCTTACTCTTTACTGGAGCAAATCGGCAATGTTAATGTGAAACCTCTAAAGGTTAATCTAGTGGCAGACTTTGTGGTGATGAAGATGGAGACAGAGAAGATACCTATCATACTTGGAAGACCGTTTATGAAAACGGCCAGAGCTATCATTGATGTAAATGAAGGTATAGTGGTGCTCCAAGACCGATAGGAGAGAGTGGTTGTAGACGTCTTTAAAGATGAGACGCAAACACAGGAGGAAGAAGCTAGTTATAAAGCTGCATTTCAAGATGCACACATGACTAGTCATTAAGATGAAAAGCCCAAGGTTGCAGGTAACCATTGTTTATTGTTTCAGGTACACAAGGAAGAAAAGATTGGAAGAGGAGGAGAAATTCCTGATGACTGGGAGAAAAGAAGACCCCAACTTGGTACACCTGTGAGAATCAAAAACAAGTTGTGGGTTGTGAAGGGCTTTAAAGAGAAGGAGATGATAGAGATAGAGTCTCCACATTCTAGAAGGACCAAAACAGTTCACAGGAAACAGCTGAGGAGTTGGTGGGATGACAACATCAACTATGAAGAAGGAACTTGAGCTTTACTGGGTCAAGCTAATGACGTTAAAAGAGCGCTTGCTGGGAGGCAACCCAGTGGATTTAAGAACTTTATAATTTTTCTTTGGTTTGTAAATTTTTAATCTGTTGAACATTACTTTGTCATTATAGCATCTACTGAAGGATGCTAGTGTGACATAGCATCTACTGAAGGATGCTAAGTTGTAGCACCTACTGATGGGTGTTGGTAAGTTTTAAACACCTACTGACAGGTGTTGGTGGATTTTGGGTCAGGCTCGTGACGTTAAACAAGCGCTACTTGGGAGGCAACCCAGTTGATTGATTGTTTTTGTTTGTTTCATTTTAGTTGCATAATAGGGTTTGCATAAGTATTCTAAACATTGAATTGCAGGGAACCAGTGAGGGGCATGTTTAGGAGGCACTTAGGTTAAGAAAAGAAGGAGAAGAGCACTTCACGAAAGTGTCGCTGAGCGGTAAAAAAACCGCTGAGCGATACTATCGCATATTGGCTTTGGTTGCCCCTTAGCGGGACCCGAGCCCATTAGGGTATTTTTATACCCTAAGTTGCATTTTGGTTTCTCTTTTCAGACTCTTATCTGCACACACACTCCTACATACCTTTTCAAAGGTTCTCTACAACTTTTCCCTCATCCCTCTATAGAAAATCTCCCTTCCACTCACTTGTTCACTAGTTTTCCATCTAAGTTTGGGGTTGGGAGAGAGCATCATTGAAGGGGCTGATTTCTTCATTATGGTTTACTAATGCTTAACAATGTATCTTTTGGTTTTGTGAATTATGTTTGATGCAGGGATGGCCTCCTCATCGGGCAAAAAGAATCAAGACTATAAGATCCAAGAAGAGGAAGATACAAAGGACAACTCAGATTGATGAGGAGTTGAGATAGCATTTACTAATGAATGTTATCATAACTAGAGCAGGACTTATGCTTTTGTTTGGTTTAAGTTTTCTGAACTTATTTGTTTTTGTTTTTAGATTAGGGTTTGATGTACTCTATTGGAAACCTGGTTTGTATGATGGTTTGATATTAACTGTGATTGTTTGATAAGTAATGCTGGATGATGCTTATTGATTGATTGATGTTGAGATGATGTGCACATTAAAATGCTTATACAGGTGATTCACAAGCTTTGTGAACAAATGCAGGATATCATGATTGTGATTGTGAAATTAAGCAGGATGTGTATTGTCGCAACCGGAATCGCGACGGGACGACGATCCGTGGAAAAATAAACGTAAATTTGAAAAAGAAGATTTGGAGTCGCCACCATAGTTTATTCTGGAAAACTACGGAAAAACCATAAAATGATAAGGCATGGTCTGCGAAACTGAGATTCTTGGTTCGGGAGTCGGTTACGTGTAGGGAAGGTATTAGCACCCTACAACGCCTGCCCCTAAGGCAGTACCTTTAACTAAATATGCGAATATGATGTGGTTTTCAAAATGTTTAACTTTCCCCTAAAATAAAACTTCTAAATAAACAAAATATATTTTTTAATTTTTTGTGCCCGACAAGGATTGACCTTGCTCCTACGTATTCTCATTTAGAATGAGAAATCAGGGTTACGTAGTTCTTTTAGAAAACTGCTTGAAAATTTGTTTGAAAATTGATTGAGAATTTTATTTGTAATATGATTTTGGGTTTTTGGGAAAGTGAACCTGACAAGGACTGGCCTTGCTCCTACGTATCTCCACTTTTGATGGAGAATCAAGGATCACGTAGTTCTAGCCAGAAAGATTGTTTGTTGTTTGAAAATGTGAATGTTTTTAGTTTTTGAAAATTTTATATTTTTTTGGTGTTTTTATAAAAGACAATGTTTTCAGCACAAGGACGATGCGTGCAATCACACATGTGCTTAATATTTTTATAAAAAGGAAAGATGTCTAGCACAAGGACGATGCGAGCGATCACACATGTGCTTGACCTTTAAAACATATTTTTCTGATTTTTAATTTATCTTTTAATTTTGCGTACTGAGCACTAGGCCGATGCGTATGATCGCACGAGTACTCACACGGCTTTTTTCTTATTGTTTGCGTAATGAGCACTAGGCTGATGCGTACGATCGCACGAGCACTCGCACGGCTTTGTTGGTTTTATTTTATATTTTTTTGTTTATATCTTTTATGAACAAACCCAACAAAATATAAGATGCAATATACAAGAGTGGAGTTATCACACAAAGGGCTACATAACAGGAAAAAAAAACAAATAATAAAGAAATAAAAATTTAAGAACAAAGCGAGAGAAACAAAATAGGGGGTGCAGAAATAAAAACCCGGAGTGCAGAGAGTAGATTTGAAGCTCCTTTGTCTGTCAGGGGTGTAGAAATGAAAACAGAAGTGCTTCCTGAAATGTGTGTTAGATCCAATTCCTTTTTTTTTATTTTACTGGCAGAAAAAACCCAAGCCCAGATGAAAGGGGGTGCAGGGATATGATCCGAGAGTGCGGAAAGCAGAAAAGATTATTATTATTTTTATTTTATTTTTTAAAAAAGGAAACCGGCCCAGCAACCATGGGTTGTTTCTTTAGAAGCATTTTATTTCCCTTGATGAAGTAAGAATCTGGTGCACACCCATACCACAGTCTCTCTGATTCCACCTTGCTTCCGCCGCCTCCTACTTCACGTTTATCTTGCCCACTGAACCGGTCATCAAGAGCCGCGGCCTAGGGCGTCGCCGACGATGCCGTTCGTCTTCACAGGAATTGGCCGCCGTGAGTCGCGGCTTGAGGCATCGACGCTCACCGCCGGAATCGAGCCCCTGCGTCACTGCCTCTTCGGACCAACCGCCACGCCGCACCTCGATCCGGTCACCCAGGGAGGGGTTTCACCTCCGCCGCACTAATGGACAAATTTATGAGCACCAAAATATGATGTCACAAACTTGTTTCACAATCGGCAAGTATGACCGAATCGTTCAAGTAATAAACTTGGTAAGACCAAGTATCGTTCTCCCAAAGGACTCACGGCCTAGTTTAGTTATGTGATTTGTTGATTAGCTAGGACTTACAAACGAAATAATTGGATTTTAATATGCAAGACAGAAAATAAACATGTATGCATGTATTTTGATCAATGGCAAAGACAGAAGATAAGCACTTTCAATGGGATATATGAATGAATATGTTGTTGGGGGTCAACTTCATCTCATCCACTCTCATACATTTTAGGAATTCAACATTCAAATCATCATTGTTAATGCCACTCTCTAATGTACCATTCTAGATGGCTTCTCCCTAATCACGAGTTCATACAATTCCTAGCATTCCTAATGATTAGTTCATATGCTCAGGAGCTTAAAGACAACCAACATATTGTTGGGAGAAATTCCCCGGATCTAGACTTCCCCGTACGTGCCCGTATCGACAAAACCAATAATCATGCATTGAATGAGTTAAACTATGCAAGCATTGAGCAAAGAGGAAAAACCCTAACTAATGATGAAAGAAAGCATAAGTCTTAATTAAAAGATGCAAGCATAAATTCCATATATGAGAGCTTCAAGAGATTACATTGATTCCCCAACAAACATACAAGGTTTAGTTCACCATATTCATGGTGAACCTAGATGAACAATGAAAGAATGAAAGAATAAACCCAATAAAAGTGGAGAGGTAGCCTGAGCATCCAAGATCCTCCTTCAAAGGGGTGAAAGAGAGAGTGTTTGCCTTGTTTCTGCCAAAGATACCTAATTCTAAGACGTGTAAGCCCTTATATACTAATCTAGAGTTACAAAAGATTACAAAAGCCCAAGCCCAAAAAGTGCCGCTCAGCGGTGATTGCGCGTCCTTTTCTTCCCCTTAGCGGCCAGTTTGCCCCTCAGCGTGACTCCCGCAACCTCCTGAGTGCCGCTCAGCGGTAAAATGCCGCTGAGCGGTGCCTTTGTCTTCTCTTTTTGCACTCTTTCTTGTCTTTTCTAATGTCACTTCTCTCCTTCTTCACTCTTTTCACTAAATTCACCTTAAAACCTGCACAAAAACACTTAAATCAAGCATAAACCTGTCCAGCTCTCTTATTTATGAAAATATAGATAAACTGCATGATTTCAAGCTAGTTTTTAAGTCTAAAGGTTGCTTTTAGTATCAATTTCAAGTATGAAAATAACAGTTTTTCAACTGTTATCACACAACCCCAAACTTAGAACTTTGCTTGTCCTCAAGCAAACAAAATGTAACTCAATCTCCAACCAATTCATATGATGGTTCACTCATTCAAGAATTCTCTTTTCAAGATAGGTAAAAGCTTTAATCAACCTTATGACCAAGAGTTCATTCAAGATGTGCACATGCTTTAGTGTTCACAAAGTCATTTAAGTTCCAACAAATGCTATTTTTCATGAATGATCAATCAATTAAGCATGGATGTTCATGTGCTTATGGAATATTTCCTCACTAGGTAAAGTGTTTCACTCAACACACAAGTGTATAAGAGGTAAAGTGTTTCACTCATTCACTCCACTATCACAATGTCACATGAATCAACTTTGCCTTTCATTTTACTACAATCAAAAACATTCACAAGCATGCATCATCACAAGGACTTTTCAATGGCTTATAATGTGGCTGGGCTAACAAGAAAATTGGTTTTTCTGGATCACAAAATCCTTGAGTTAAAAGAATCATAATAACACAATCATCTTATTCATTCCCAACTTTCTTTTGCCTTTGCATTTACATTGAGCTTTGCTTCTTTTTCTTTTCTTTTTCTTTGCATATTCTTATTTTTTTAGCTCTTAGCTCAATGTTTTTCCTTTTTCATGTTTCCCCAACAACCCCAAACTTGAACATTTAACAATACCACACAAGATCTTCTACTTAACTCAAGGTAAAGATTTTCAATCAAGGGTTTCAGTGTATGTTCAAGGCTAAAGGTTCAAAAGATAGAACACAAAGTGTTCTGTTTTAGTAGGCTAATTTTATGAATTTGGCCAATAAAAAGGGTTTTAACAAAAACGGCCTTGATCACATGATGCAAAACAAGCAATTGATTCAATCATAGAAAACCTGGGCAAAATCATGCTTTCAAAGTAATAGCATTCAAACAATAATAACTCTGGAGCTCAAAACCTCACATATAAGCTTATTCACATTTGACATACACATCCTGCTTAATTTCACAATCACAATCATGATATCATGCATTTGTTCACAAAGCTTGTGAATCACCTGTATAAGCATTTTAATGTGCACATCATCTCAACATCAATCAATAAGCATCATCAAGCATTACTTATCACACAATCACAGTTAATAGCAAACCATCATAAAAAAACAGGTGTTCAATAGAGTACATCAAACCCTAATCTAAAAACAAAAACTTAAAAACAAAAATTACTTACAAAACACTGGGTTGCCTCCCAGTAAGCGCTTGTTTAACGTCCCGAGCCTGACCCAAACTTTTAAGGATCAACCAACAACATCATTGTGGAAAATTGTTGCACCTCTCCCCCTAGATAGGGCTTGAGACGTTGACCATTTACCACCCAACTTCTCTCTGGATCATCAGCAGATGGATTAAATATTTCAATTGCTCCATGTGGATGCACTTCTTTTATCACAAATGGTCCTGTCCATTTTGACTTCAACTTCCCAGGAAATATCTTCAATCTTGAATTGAACAATAATACCTGTTGTCCTGGATTGAAAACTCTATTCACCAACTTCCTGTCATGATAAAATTTCATTTTGTCTTTGTAAGCCTTGGATGAATCATATGCATGTAAGCGCATTTCTTCAAGCTCCAAAATCTGCCTTCTGCGAGTGCATTGAGTGTCATAAGGATCAAAATTCAAGAATTTCAAAGCCCATAATGCTCTATGCTCCAATTCGACTGGCAGATGGCATGCTTTCCCATAGACTAATTGAAATGGTGATAATCCCATAGACGTCTTCATTGCTGTCCTATAAGCCCAAAGAGCGTCATCCAATTTGAGAGACCAATCCTTTCTTGATGAAGTCACAGTCTTTTCCAGGATTCTTTTTATCTCCCTGTTAGACACTTCAGCTTGTCCATTGGTTTGTGGATGATAAGGTGCAACTACCTTATGCTTTACTCCATAGTGTTTGAGTACTTTCTCTAGCTGATAATTGCAAAAATGAGATCCTCCGTCACTGATCAACACTCTTGGAGTGCCAAAACGTGAGAATATCTGCCTCTTCAGGAATTTAATTACCGTGCTAGCATCATTTTTAGGACAAGCCAATGCTTCCACCCATTTACTCACATAATCCACTGCTACCAGAATATATTCATTGTTGAAAGATGGAGGGAAGGGTCCAACAAAGTCAATACCCCAACAATCAAAAACCTCAACCTCTAAAATACCTTGTAAAGGCATCTCATGACGTTTAGTAATTGTCCCTGCTCTTTGACATTTGTCACAATTCCTAGCATGATTATGAGCATCTTTAAATAAAGTTGGCCAATAAAACCCTGATTGAAGGACTTTTGCTGTTGTTCTTTCCCCATTAAAATGTCCTCCATAAGGTGAATCATGACAATGCCAGAGAATTCCTTCTGCTTCTTCATTTGTAACACATCTCCTGAGAAGATTATCTGCTCCAATTTTGAACAAATATGGATCATCCCACACAAACTGCTTGGCATCATGCAAAAATTTCTTTCTCTGTTGCCAAGTTAAGTCTTCTGGCATAACTCTTGCAGCTTTGAAATTTGCCATATCAGCAAACCAGGGCCTCTGCTGAATATACATGAGTGATTCATCTGAAAAAGATTCCCAGATTTCAGCCTCCTTGTTAGTGACCTCATTGTTGACTAACCGTGACAAATGATCAGCAATTAAGTTCTCACTTCCTTTCTTATCACGGATTTCTACATCCAATTCTTGCAACAGTAGTACCCATCTAATCAGACGTGGCTTAGAATCTGGTTTTGTCAACAAATATTTGATAGCTGCATGATCTGTATAGACAATCACCTTAGACCCAATAAGATAAGGTCTAAATTTCTCTAGAGCATATACAATGGCAAGAAACTCTTTCTCTGTGGTAGCATAATTCAATTGAGCATCATTCAGCACCTTGCTAGCATAATAAATTGGATGAAACTTTTGTTCTTTCCTTTGGCCAAGGACGACTCCTATTGCATAATCACTTGCATCACACATCAATTCAAAATTTTGATTCCAATTTGGTGCTACAATTACTGGAGCTGACACTAGCTTCTGCTTCAATATATCAAAAGCTTTCAGACAGTCTTCATTCATCACAAAAGGAGCATCCTTCATCAAAAGATTACTCAATGGTTTAGCAATTTTTGAGAAATCTTTGATGAATCTTCTATAGAACCCAGCATGACCAAGAAAACTCCTAATCCCCCTTACATTTGTTGGTGGAGGCAGTTTCTCAATGACTTCTACTTTGGCTTTATCCACCTCAATGCCTTTAGCAGAAATTTTATGCCCCAGTACAATCCCTTCAGTTACCATGAAATGACATTTCTCCCAATTCAAAACCAGATTTGTCTGAACACATCTTTTGAGGACAGTGTTCAAATTAGCTAAACATCTTTGGAAAGAATTTCCAAAAACTGAGAAGTCATCCATAAATACTTCAATGCATTTTTCTAAAAGATCAGAAAAGATTGCCTGCATACACCTCTGAAACGTAGCTGGGGCATTACATAATCCAAAAGGCATCTTTCTATATGCAAAGATACCAAAAGGACAAGTAAAAGCCGTCTTCTCCTGGTCTTTTGGATCTACCACAATTTGATTATATCCAGAATATCCATCTAGAAAACAATAGAAAGCCTGCCCTGATAACCTTTCTAGCATCTGATCCATGAAGGGAAGAGGAAAATGATCTTTCCTAGTAGCTTTATTCAGCTTCCTGTAATCAATGCACATACGCCAGCCAGTAACTGTCCGAGTAGGAATAAGCTCATTCTTATCATTATAAATTACTGTCATCCCACCTTTCTTTGGAACCACCTGTACTGGACTCACCCATTCACTGTTAGAGATTGGATAGATGATACCAGCTTCTAGCAGTTTCAACACTTCTTTTCTGACCACCTCCTTCATGACAGGATTTAACCTTCTCTGCGGTTGAGCACTTGGTTTATAGTCCTCTTCCATAAAAATCTTGTGCATGCAATAAGTTGGGCTTATACCTTTGAGATCTGATATTGACCACCCAATTGCTTCTTTGTTGGCTTTCAGAATTTCTATCAACTGCTCTTCTTCTTGTAAAGATAAAGAGTTATTGATGATGACTGGCTTTGTTTCACCCTCTTCTAAAAACACATATTTCAGATGTGGTGGCAATCTTTTTAATTCTGGCGACTGTGCTTTGATTGTTTCTTCCTTATCAATTGTTTCAAATATTGGATCTTCCTCTGGACTCTTTTTCAATGTTTCCAAGTCCATCAGACATTCATCAATCAATTTCTCTTTTTCTTCATCCAAATCTTCACATGCATCAATGAGAGTTTTTTCCAATGGAGAAATATTTCGCACCATTCTCTCCTGAACCATACAAACTTCATCAAGTTCATCAAATTGAAAACATGCTTTGTCATCATTTGGATATGTCATGGCCTTGGATACATCAAAGGTGACCTCTTCATCATCAACTCTCAGTTTAAGCTTACCATTCTCTACATCAATCAGAACTCTAGCAGTCTTCATAAAAGGTCTCCCCAGAATAAGAGGAACATCACTAGTTCCTTCCATCTCCATCACAATAAAATCCACTGGGAATACAAATTTGTCGACCTTCACTAGAACATCTTCAACCACTCCATATGGATATTTAAGAGACCTGTCTGCCAATTGAAGAGCCATTCTGGTTGGTTTAATTTCCAGCCCCTGAATCGTTCTGCACATGGCTAGCGGCATTAGATTAATGCTAGCTCCCAAATCAATCAATGCTCTTCCAATTTTCACATCTCCTATGGTGCATGGAATAGTGAAGCTTCCTGGGTCTTTAAGTTTAGGAGGTAGTTTCTGTATGATTGCACTGCAATTGCCCTGTATATTGATAGTTTCCTTCTCAATGTACTTGTGTTTCTTTGTGAGAAGTTCCTTCAAGAATTTTGCATATGCTGGCATCTGTTGCAATGCTTCAGAAAATGGTATAGTAATCTCCAGCTTCTTAAACAGTTCCATGAATCTTTCCAACTGTTTTTCTTTCTCCTTCCTTGAATAACCCTTTGGATAAGGAAATGGCTTTTCATACTCTTTTTCTTTTTGTCTCTCCTCTCTTCTTCTTCTTTTTTCTCTTTTTCTCTCTCAACTATTTCTTTCCACTCACATGATTCTTTTTCACTCTCACTCTCAATTTTTTTCTCTCCTCTCTCTTTTTGTCTCTCCTCTAACACTCTACCACTTCTAGTCACAACAGTTTTACATTCTTTTCCAAGATTATCATGTTTAATCTCGTCAACTATTCTCTCAACATGACCCTCCATTTTTTTAAATGCAGCGTCCACATTATGACAATAGGACGCATTTGTCTTCAAGAATCTCTGGAAAGTCTCTTCAAGCTTTGTTGTTTTCTCAACTGGAGTAAATTGCATCTGCCATTTTTGTTGCTCTTGAACCATTGAGACCTGTTGTATTTCCTGTGGTATTTGAGAAAGTTTCATGGTTACTTCCTCAAGCTGTTGAGAGAGAGTTCTATTTTGGACAAGCAGAGCCTCATTTAATTTTGACAACTCCTTCTGATTAAGATCTCCTGTGTCAGTATTAAGTTCGTTGTCACTAGTAGCCATATTTTCAATAATTTCAGTTGCTTCCTCTGGAGTCTTCCATTTGATATTGCCTCCTGCTAAGGCATTCAGCATCATCTTAGTGTATGAACCAAGTCCTCCAAGGAAAATTAGGACTACTTCTTCTTCTTTGAAACCATGCATGGGAGTTTTACGTAATAAGCTTTTATACCTATCCCATGCATGCCCTAGTGATTCCTCCATGCCCTGCTTGAATGAAGAAATTTCTTGCTTGCCTTTAATCACCTTAGATTGTGGGAAGTATTTGTTTAAGAATTTTGTGACCACTGCTTCCCACTCTGTGAAACTTTCTTCTGGAAAAGAGTTCAACCAAAGCTTAGCATTGCCTCCCAATGAGAAAAGAAACAAGCTAAGTTTGATTGCTTCGTCTCGCCTCTTCCTCTTTCTCTTCCTCTCTGGATTTCCATTTTAAACAGTGCAATTGTAGTGTTTTAATCTCTCAAGCATGTAGTGTGTTACTGTAATTTTTATTTTCACTGTCCAGGAATTTATTTTCAAGTATTGAATCTTTGATAAATTTCATTTTCAGTCAAGTGCTTTTATTTTTACCGTTTCTTTTATTTTACCGTTTATTATTTTCTGCATCGTTTAATTTTACCGTTTTTCAATTTACCGCTTTCCATTTTTACCATCTTTTACTGTGTTGATTTTACTATCTTTAAAATTTACTTCAGTGTTTTTAATTCTGTCTTATTTTAATTCCAGTTTTAATTTATTTTTCCGTACCACAAATCACAAACCCCCCCCACTTCGTGTAAAAAAATCTGAGACTGAACCAACACAAAATTGGTCCTTGAGAGACGACCTAGGAGTCACATCCTAGATTATACTGCATTAATTCTTGCACATCAAATTTGACGGGCCGCGACAACCCGTACCAGGGAGAAGCCATCTAGAATGGTACATTAGAGAGTGGCATTAACAATGATGATTTGAATGTTGAATTCCTAAAATATATGAGAGTGGATGAGATGAAATTGACCCCCAACAACATATTCATTCATATTTCCATTGAAAGTGTTTATCTTTAGTCTTTGCCATTGATCAAATTCATGCATACATGTTTATTTTCTGTCTTGCATATTAAACTTTGAATATTTCGTTTGTAAGTCCTAGCTAATCAACAAATCACATAACTAAACTAGGCCGTGAGTCCTTTGGGAAGAACGATACTTGGTCTTACCAAGTTTATTACTTGAACGATTCGGTCATACTTGCCGATTGTGAAACAAGTTTGTGACATCATATTTTGGTGCTTACAAATTTGTCCATCAACCATCAGCACAAATTTCTTATCATTTTTGTGAACAGTTATGGTATTGATGAGACCATGGTGTGTAGTGTCATTATCAAATTGCCATGGTCTTCCCAATAGTACTGATGGACAAATTTGTAAGCACCAAATTATGATGTCACAAACTTGTTTCACAATCGGCAAGTATGACCGAATCGTTCAAGTAATAAACATGGTAAGACTAAGTATCGTTCTTCCTAAAGGACTCACGGCCTAGTTTAGTTATGTGATTTGTTGATTAGCTAGGACTTACAAACGAAATATTCAAAGTTTAATATGCAAGACAGAAAATAAACATGTATGCATGAAGTTTGATCAATGACAAATACAAAAGATAAACACTTTCAATGAATTATATGAATGAATATGCTGTTGGGGGTCAATTTCATCTCATCCACTCTCATATATTTTAGGAATTCAACATTCAAATCATCATTGTTAATGCCACTCTCTAATGTACCATTCTAGATGGCTTCTCCCTAATCACGAGTTCATACAATTCCTAGCATTCCTAATGATTAGTTCATGAGTGCAGGAGCTTAAAGGCAACCAATAAAATATTGTCAGTATAATATTGGGAGAAATTCCCCGGATCTAGACTTCCCCGTACGTGTCCGTATCGACAAAACCAATAATCATGCATGGAATGAGTTAAACTATGCAAGCATTGAGCAAAGAGGAAAAACCCTAACTAATGATGAAAGAAAGCATATGTCTTAATTAAAAGATGTACTCAACAGATTCCATATATGAGAGCTTCAAGAGATTACATTGATTCCCCAACAAACATACAAGGTTTAGTTCACCATATTCATGGTGAACCTAGATGAATAACAATGAAAGAATGAAAGAATAAACCCAATAAAGGTGAAGAGGTAGCCTGAGCATCCAAGATCCTCCTTCAAAGGGGTGGAAGAGAGAGTGTTTGCCTCGTTTCTGCCAAAGATACCTAATTCTAGGACGTGCAAGCCCTTATATACTAATATGGAGTTACAAAAGATTACAAAAGCCCAAGCCCAAAAAGTGCCGCTCAGCGGTAAATACCGCTCAGCGGTGATTGCGCGTCCTTTTCTTCCCCTCAGCGGCCAGTTTGCCCCTCAGCGTGACTCCCGCAACCTCCTGAGTGCCGCTCAGCGGTAAAATGCCGCTGAGCGGTGGCTTTGTCTGCTCTTTTTGCACTCTTTCTTGTCTTTTCTAATGTCACTTCTCTCCTTCTTCACTCTTTTCACTAAATTCACCTTAAAACCTGCACAAAAACACTTAAATCAAGCATAAACTTGTCCAGCTCTCTTATTTATGAAAATATAGATAAACTGCATGATTTCAAGCTAGTTTTTAAGTCTAAAGGTTGCTTTTAGTATCAATTTCAAGTATGAAAATAACAGTTTTTCAACTGTTATCACAACCCCAAACTTAGAACTTTGCTTGTCCTCAAGCAAACAAGATGTAACTCAATCTCCAACCAATTCATATGATGGTTCACTCATTCAAGAATTCTCTTTTCAAGATAAGTAAAAACTTTAATCAACCTTATGACCAAGAGTTCATTTAAGATGTGCACATGCTTTAGTGTTCACAAAGTCATTTAAGTTCCAACAAATGCTATTTTTCATGAATGATCAATCAATTAAGAATGGATGTTCATGTGCTTATGGAATATTTCCTCACTAGGTAAAGTGTTTCACTCAACACACAAGTGTATAAGAGGTAAAGTGTTTCACTCATTCACTCCACTATCACAATGTCACATGAATCAACTTTGCCTTTCATTTTACCACAATCAAAAACATTCACAAGCATGCATCATCACAAGGACTTTTCAATGGCTTATAATGTGGCTGGGCTAACAAGAAAATTGGTTTTTCTGGATCACAAAATCCTTGAGTTAAGAGAATCATAACAACACAATTATTCTTATTCATTCCCAACTTTCTTTTGCCTTCGCATTTACATTTGCATTGAGCTTTACTTCTTTTTCTTTTCTTTTTCTTTTTCTTTCTCTTTGCATATTCTTTCTTTTCAGCTCTTAGCTCAAAGCTTCCCAACAACCCCAAACTTGAACATTTAATAATACCACATAAGATATTCTACTTAACTCAAGGTACAGATTTTTCAATCAAAGGGTTCAGTGTATGTTCAAGGCTAAGGGTTCAAAGGATAGAACACAAAGTGTTCTTTTTTAGTAGGCTAACTTTATGAATTTGGCCAATAAAAAGGGTTCCAACAAACGGCCTTGATCATATGATGCAAAACAAGCAATTGATTTAATCATAGAAACCTGGGCAAAGTCATTCATGCTTTCAAAGTAATAGCATTCAACAATAACAACTCTGGAGCTCGAAACCTCTCATATAAGCTCATTCACATTTGACATACACATCCTGTTTAATTTCACAATCACAATCATGATATCATGCATTTGTTCACAAAGCTTGTGAATCACCTGTATAAGCATTTTAATGTGCACATCATCTCGACATTAATCAATCAATAAGCATCATCAAGCATTACTTATCACACAATCACAGTTAATAGCAAACCATCATAATAAACCAGGTGTTCAATAAAGTACATCAAACCCTAATCTAAAAACAAAAACAAATAAGTTCAGAAAACTTAAACCACAAAAGCATAATCATATGATAGCATTCATCAGTAAAAGCTATCTCAGCTCCTCATCAATCTGAGTTGTCCTTTGTATCTTCCTCTTCCTCTTCATCATCATCATCATCAAATGCATCCTCCTCCTCAGCTTCATCTTCTCCTCCATGCAATGGTTCTTCTGGCCAAGCTACCACGTTATGGAATTCATCCATAGTCCACCTGTGTGCTGGAGGGGTATCATACATCCCCACTATCATCTCAGCCGTGGCCACCTGCCCTCTGTGGATGGACTGCAACTGAGCACCTATAAGAGACATACACATGTCCCTCATCTGGAATGGTTCTGCCTCATGAGTATCAGCAGATGTCCTGCTCTGTGCTGGCCCTCTCTCTCTACGAGCCTGGCGTGGTGGAACTGGCTGGGCTGCCTCCTCACCTCCACAGTACTGTCTGTAATAGGCTTCATCTATAGCTTTTCTTGGCCTCTCAAATGGTGGAACAGAAGTGTCCACCCCAGCTAGCTTGCAGAGGTGAGTGATCAAAGAAGGATGTCCTAGTGGTGCTTTGTTGTTTGAGGTATTAGCACACACACTAATCTCATCAGCTATCACCTGCCCAATATTAACATTCAAATTTCTGATAGCACAGTAGATGAATAGTGCCCTGCTGAGAGTGATATCTGACACATGTGAGCATGGCTGAATGTTGGCATGAGAAAATGCCATCCAATACTTTGCAAGAGGAGTCAAATCTGTCCTCCTAATGTTAACCACTGCTCCAGATCTATTCCTTTGAAAGTGTCCTCCAGGTATGCACAACACTCTCTCAACATCCTCAAAGTCAGCACCTTCCTCCATGCTAAGAGCAAACTGGCATTGCTCACCAGCCCACACAGTATCCAGGAAATTGTTGATGGAATCAGGATCATACCTGATAGCATGGCCTCTGACATAGCCCAAATAATTCTCAGCTGGATAATCACCAATCTTCTTTGCATTGGTGTAGAATTCCTTCACCACAGCTATGTTGGCAGGTGCAGGATAAGTGGCTAGCTTCCCCCAATCATTCCCTAACACTTGCTCTCCAAATTGAGGAGCAAAGTTAGGTATCATTCCAACCTTTCTCTCCATCAGAAGTCTCCTGTCCTGAACCACCCTAAAGTGCTTCTCATGTTTCCTAGAGAGGAACCTGCTAGAGTGGGGTTGCTCTGGTTCCTTTTCCTTCCTCTTGGTTGCCATGGTTTTCAATCTCTTTCTTGAAGAGGATGTCATTCCTGCATTCAAACACAAATACCAAACCACAGAACATGATGTTAATCATTAGTAAACATAGGACACAACTCCTTTCGAAGCTAAACCATCGCTGAGGGCCAGAATTTCCCCTCAGCGCCACCAGTGCCACATTCAAACACGCAAAAACCAGAAAAAACCAAGTCTGGCAGAGTGCCGCTCAGCGGTGACCTGCAGATTTTTGCAAATTTCGTTTTAAAGCTTTCCTAACTCCACCCAAATGCAATTTTCAGTTTTCCAGTACATAATCAAGCAGTTTAATCGGTTCAAACATCAAATATATCATCAAATCATGCATAGAAATCAAAACCCCTAAATATTCATGCTTTGACAATCACATTCAAACTCAAGAACCCTAGAATGAACAAAATGCATTTTACTTACTTGGGTGGAGATGCTAGATGATATGAGAATGCTTCCAAACTAGAATACTCTCTTCCAACCCCAAACTTTGATGGCACACTAGTGTAAAAGTGAGTGGAAGAGAAATTTTCTAAAGAGGGAAGAGTAGAAAGATGTGGAAAACCTAAGAGAGGGTATGTGGGAGTCTTTGTGCAGAGAAGAGCTTGAAAGAATGTAAAATCGCGCATCTTAGGGTTTAAAAATACCCCAATGGGCTCGGGTTCCACTAAGGGGAACTTAAGCCCATCTGCGATAGTACCGCTCAGCGGTAAATGCCGCTCAGCGGCACTTTCGTGATGTGCCCTTCTCCTTCTTTTCTTGACTACGTGCCTTCCTAGCATACCCCTCATAGGTTCCCTGCAATTCAATGTTAAAAATGCTTATGCAAACCCTAATTAAAATAAAACAACAAAAACAATCAATCAACTGGGTTGCCTCCCAGGTAGCGCTTGTTTAACGTCACGAGCCTGACCCAAAATCCACCAACACCCATCAGTAGGTGTTTCAAACTTACCAACACCCATCAGTAGATGCAAATTCTTCTCACCAACACCCATCAGTAGGTGTTACAAACTTAGTATCCTTCAGTAGATACTTAACCACCTAGCATCCTTCAGTAGATGCTAAATCCAACAAAATAATGTTCAGAATAATGTTCACAAATTACAAATTACAAAACCAAATCAAAAGTTTGTAAATCTACTGGGTTGCCTCCCAGCAAGCGCTTCTTTAACGTCACTAGGTTGACCCTGTTAAAGCTCATGTTCCATCTTCTTTATGGTTGATGTTGTCCTTCCACCAACCTTTCAACTGCTTCCTTTGGACTGTCTTAGATTCTCTAGAATATGAAGACTCTATCTCTATCATCTCCTTCTCTTTAAAGCCTTTTATAACCCACAACTTGTTCTTGAGTCTTACAGGTGTGCCAAGTTGGAGTTTTCTCTTCTTCCAGTCTCTAGGAACTTTTTCTCCTTTTCCAATCTCTTCTACCTTGGGTACCTGAAAAAACAAACAATGGTTATCTGAAACTTCAAGATTTTCATTTTTACCTCTAGTCATGGGTGCATCTCGAAATGCAGCTTTATAACTGGTTTCTTCCTCCTTTGCTTGTATCTCATCTTTGAAAACATCCACCACCACTCTCTCCTCTCTGTCCTGGAGCACCACTATACCTTCATTAACATCTATGATAGCCCTGGCCGTTTTCATAAACGGTCTTCCCAGTATGAAAGGTATTTTTTCGGTCTCCATCTTCATCACCACAAAGTCTGCCAAAAACTGAAGTTTGCCAACACAAACTACAATGTCTTCCGCAATCCCACATGGCTCCTTTGAAGATCCATCAGCCATTACAAGATTAACCTTTACAGGTTTTATTTTAACATGGCCAATTTGCTCCAATAGAGAATAAGGCATCAAGTTAACACTTGAGCCTAAATCAAGGAGAGCTTTCTTTACCTTTTTCTTCCCTATAGTGCAAGGGATAGAAAAACTACCTGGATCTGCTGCTTTTGGTGGGAATGACTCTTTCTTAACAGTTATACACTTTTCTTCCTCATCATCTCTACGTCTTCTTTTTGTAGAGGTTCCTTCTTCAGATTTTGTGTAAACTGCTATTTTCTGTAAGATTTGTTCCCAAGGTGCTTCATTATCAACCATTCTGAATAAATCTGTGAAATCCATTGGTTTCTCCTGATTTGTTGGAAAAGGAAAAGTGTCCTTTCTTTCTTCTTCTCTTCTCTCTTCTGTTTCATCTTCTTCTAACTCAATGATCTCTTCATTCATACTCTTGACCACTTTGCACTCTTCTCTAGGGTTAACCTCAGTATTAGCCCCAAAGTTTCTGTGTGGTCTTTCTTCCAATTGCTTGGTAATCTGACCCATCTGAATCTCCAAATTCTTTATAGCAGCTTCAGTGCTCTTTTGAGAAGATTCAGTTTTCTGTATGAATTGCTGAAGAGTTTCTTCCAACCTTGTTGATCTTTCATTAAGCAGAGATAATTGTTGCCACACGGTTCGTTGCTGCTGCTGCTTATTATATTGATTAGCCTGCCCAGTTTGTCCTTGGCCAATACTTGGATGTGGTTTCCAACCCTGATTATAATTCCCTTGACGGTATGGAAACTGATTAGCCATGAAATTAACATCCTCCACGGCTTCCACAGGAAAAGCACATTGGCCATTGATGTGATCTCCCCCACATAATTCGCACAACTGGGTTTGTACCTGTGCAGCAGATTTTAACTCTTTGGGTAATGAAGCAAGAGTTTTGGTCAGAGTTTCCAGCTGTTGAGTTAGAATTTTATTCTGGGCTAGCAAGGCATCATGGGTTTGTAATTGAAGAACCCCTTTTTGTTGCATAGGAGCTCCTCTTTCACTGTGCAACTCATTGTCACTAGTAGCCATATTTTCTATGATCTCAGTTGCTTCCTCTGGAGTCTTCCATTTAATATTGCCTCCAGCTGAGGCGTCCAGCATCATCTTGGTTTGTGAACCAAGCCCTCCAAGGAAAGTTAAGACTACTTCTTGATCTTCGAAACCATGCGTGGGAGTTTTACGCAATAAGCTTTTGTACCTGTCCCATGCATGTCCCAGTGATTCTTCCATGCCCTGCTTGAATGAAGAAATCTCTTGCTTGCCCTTAGTCACCTTAGATTGTGGGAAGTATTTATTTAGAAATTTTGTGACCACTGCTTCCCACTCTGTGAAACTTTCTTCTGGAAAAGAGTTCAACCAAAGCTTAGCATTGCCCCCCAATGAAAAAGGAAACAAGCTAAGTTTGATTGCTTCGTCTGGCACCCCATTAATTTTGACTGTATTGCAAATCTCATTAAAGGTAGTCAGGTGCTCATATGGGCTTTCGTGAGATAACCCATTAAATTGATTACTCTTCACCAGTTGAATCAGTGCTGGTTTGACCTCCATGTTGGCTGCATTGACTCTAGGTCTAGCTATGCTATTGAAGTGCTGAGGTCCAGCAAGATTAGTGTAATCTGCAAGAGTTCTTCTAACATTATTGCCCTCCATACTTCCTGTGCTATGAACAGAACCTTGTGGTGATGATTGTAGGAGAGTTTCTGGAGAAGGGAAAAGTTCTCTAGACGTTCTGATTCTTCTCCTCCTTCTACTCTCGTCTAGACCTTCAAGAAGAGGTTTTATTGTTTTCTTACTTCTAGTTCGAATTGCTTCCTGCATGCACAAGAAAACAAAACCCTAGAAAAAAATTTGTTAGCACAAAAAGATATAGAAGAAGATATATATTCAAAGATAAAAAGATAAAAGATTCAGAAGATAAGAAGATAAAAGATTTAGAAGATAGAAAATAAAATAAAAAAAATCTATTCTAAAAGGATAAAATAAAATCTAACCTAATCTAAAAGATAAAGATAAAATAAAATCTAATAAAATCTAACCTAACAAAATAAAATCAAATCTAATCTAATCTAACCTAAAAAGATAAGAAAAAATAAAATCTAACCTAATCTAAAAAGATAAAAAGATAAAATAAAATAAAAACAGAAAAAATAAAAAACAGAAATTCAAAATTAAAGTCAAAGATAATCAATAATCACACAAATTAACCAGTTAAACCACGAGTCCCCGGCAACGGCGCCAAAAACTTGATGGACAAATTTGTAAGCACCAAATTATGATGTCACAAACTTGTTTCACAATCGGCAAGTATGACCGAATCGTTCAAGTAATAAACTTGGTAAGACCAAGTATCGTTCTTCCCAAAGGACTCACGGCCTAGTTTAGTTATGTGATTTATTGATTAGCTAGGACTTACAAACGAAATATTCAAAGTTTAATATGCAAGACAGAAAATAAACATGTATGCATGAAGTTTGATCAATGGCAAATACAAAAGATAAACACTTTCAATGAATTATATGAATGAATATGCTGTTGGGGGTCAATTTCATCTCATCCACTCTCATATATTTTAGGAATTCAACATTCAAATCATCATTGTTAATGCCACTCTCTAATGTACCATTCTAGATGGCTTCTCCCTAATCACGAGTTCATACAATTCCTAGCATTCCTAATGATTAGTTCATGAGTGCAGGAGCTTAAAGGCAACCAATAAAATATTGTCAGTATAATATTGGGAGAAATTCCCCGGATCTAGACTTCCCCGTACGTGTCCGTATCGACAAAACCAATAATCATGCATGGAATGAGTTAAAATATGCAAGCATTGAGCAAAGAGGAAAAACCCTAACTAATGATGAAAGAAAGCATATGTCTTAATTAAAAGATGTACTCAACAGATTCCATATATGAGAGCTTCAAGAGATTACATTGATTCCCCAACAAACATACAAGGTTTAGTTCACCATATTCATGGTGAACCTAGATGAATAACAATGAAAGAATGAAAGAATAAACCCAATAAAGGTGAAGAGGTAGCCTGAGCATCCAAGATCCTCCTTCAAAGGGGTGGAAGAGAGAGTGTTTGCCTCGTTTCTGCCAAAGATACCTAATTCTAGGACGTGCAAGCCCTTATATACTAATATGGAGTTACAAAAGATTACAAAAGCCCAAGCCCAAAAAGTGCCGCTCAGCGGTGATTGCGCGTCGTTTTCTTCCCCTCAGCGGCCAGTTTGCCCCTCAGCGTGACTCCCGCAATAAAGTTTGTAAGGTTTTGGATGGGGTATCACAGTAAGATTCAGTTTTTCAACCAGCCTTGTGCTACAACAGTTACAGCAAGATCCACTATCAATAATGAGAGAACAATATTTTTCTGCAATTTGACATCTTGTGTGAAAGATGTTCTCTCTTTGAGATAAGTGTTCTGGACTTGGTTGACTATTAAGCACCCTTCTCACCATGAGAAGTAGACCCTCACAAGGATATACTTTCTCTTCATTATCGCTTTCTTGCTCATTCTCACTTTCACTAAGGGTTTCACTTTCACTGCTATATATGTCACTACCTCTTAAAATGATTGTTCTTTTGGTAGGACATTGAGCAGCTATGTGACCCCTACTCAAACATTTAAAACACTTGATCTCACTAGTGCGAGGGTGATAACAGTTGAAAAACTGTTATTTTCATGCTTAAAATTGATACTAAAAGCAACCTTTAGACTTAAAAACTAGCTTGAAATCATGCTTTTATCTATATTTTCAGAAATAAGAGAGCTGGACAGGTTTATTCTTGATTTAAGTGTTTTTGTGCAGGTTTTAAGGTGAATTTAGTGAAAGAAGTGAAGAAGGAGAGAGATGGAATCAGAAAAGAGATCAAAGAGTGCAAAAGGAGAAGCCGAAAGCACCGCTCAGCGGCATTTTACCGCTGAGCGGCACTCAGGAGGTCACGGGAGGTCCGCTGAGGGGCAAACTGGCCGCTGAGGGGAAGAAACAAGACGCGCAGTCACCGCTGAGCGGTATTTACCGCTGAGCGCCATTCTTAATAATGGGCTTGGACTTGTTTTCTGGCACTTTTATGGGCTTGGGCTTAGATCTTTTGTAACTCTAGAATAGTATATAAGGACTTGCACGTCCTAGAATTAGTATCTTTGGCAGAAACAAAGTAATCATTCTCTCTCACCCCTTTGAAGGAGGATCTTGGATGCTCAGGCTACCTCTCCACTTTTATTGGGTTTATTCTTTCATTCTTTCATTGTTCATCTAGGTTCACCATGAATATGGTGAACTAAACTCTGTATGTTTGTTGGGGAATCAATGTAATCTCTTGAAGCTCTCATATATGGAATTTATGCTTGCATCTTTTAATTAAGACTTATGCTTTCTTTCATCATTAGTTAGGGTTTTTCCTCTTTGCTCAATGCTTGCATAGTTTAACTCATTCAATGCATGATTATTGGTTTTGTCGATACGGGCACGTACGGGGAAGTCTAGATCCGGGGAATTTCTCCCAATATTATATTGGTTGTCTTTAAGCTCCTGAGCATATGAACTAATCATTAGGAATGCTAGGAATTGTATGAACTCGTGATTAGGGAGAAGCCATCTAGAATGGTACTTTAGAGAGTGGCATTAACAATGATGACTTGAATGTTGAATTCCTAAAATGTATGAGAGTGGATAGGATGAAATTGACCCCAACAACATATTCATTCATATATTCCTTTGAAAGTGTTTATCCTCTGTAACTGCCATTGATCAAACTTCATGCATACATGTTTATTTTCTGTCTTGCATAGTAAAATCCAAATATTTCGTTTGTAAGTCCTAGCTAATCAACAAATCACATAACTAAACTAGGCCGTGAGTCCTTTGGGAGAACGATACCTTGTCTTACCAAGTTTATTACTTGAACGATTCGGTCATACTTGCCGATTGTGAAACAAGTTTGTGACATCATATTTTGGTGCTCATAAATTTGTCCATCAGTCCACTTCCTTCACTTGCTCTACTTCGTCAAGTTCGTCCACTTGCTCCACTTCCTCCATTTCGTCCACTTCCTCGACTTCCGCCACTACCTCAACTTCGTCCACGTCGTCAACTTCATCCACTTCCTCCACTTCCTCCACTTCTTCCACTTCCTCCACTTTGGCCACTTCGTCAACTTCGTCCACTTCGTCAACTTCGTCCACTTTCTTCATTTCGTCCAATTCCTCCACTTTGTCAACTTCGTCCACTTCGTCGACTTCGTCCACTTCCTCCACGTCGTCCACTTCGTCAACATATTCCACTTCCTCCACTTCATCCACCTCCACCACTTCGTCCACATCATCAACTTCGTCCATTTCGTCCACTTCCTCCTCTTCGTCCACCTCGTCCACTTCCTCCACTTCATCTACTTCGTGCACTTCGTCAAGTTCGTCCACTTCCTCCACTTTGTCCACTTCCTCCACTTCGCCCGCTTCGTCCACTTCTTAATCTTCTTCTTCCACTTCGTCGATATCGTCCAATTCGTCAACTCCGTCAAGTTCGTCCCCTTCGTCATCTTCCTCCACTTCCTCCACTTCCTCAACTTCGTCAACTTCTTCCACTTCCTCCACTTCCTCCATTTCCTAACATCATCCACTTCCTCCACTTCCTCTTCGTCATCTTCCTCCACTTCCTCCACTTCCTCCACTTCCTCAACTTCGTCAACTTCTTCCACTTCCTCCACTTCCTCCATTTCCTAACATCGTCCACTTCCTCCACTTCATTCACTTCCTCCACTTCTTCCACTTCGTCCACTTTCTCCACTTCCTCCACTTCGTCCACGCTATCCACTTCATCAACTTCGTCCACCTCGTCCACTTCGTCCACTTCGTCCACTTCTTCCACTTCATCGACTTCCTCGACTTCCTCCACTTCTTCCACCTCGTCAACATCGCCCACTTCGTCTATTTCGTTCACTTCGTCCTCCTCGTCCACTTCGTCGACTTTGTCCACTACGTCGACTTCGTCCATTTTGTCCACTTCCTCCACTTCATCCACTTCGTCCACTTAGTCATGTTCCTCAACTTCCTCTACTTCCTCCAGTTCGTCCACTTCATCCACTTCCTGCACTTCGTCCACTTCCTCCACTTCGTCCACTTCCTCTTCATCGTTCACTACGCCCACTTCAACGACTTCGTCCACTTCCTCCATTCATCCACTTCGTCCACTTCGTCATGTTCGTCCACTTCCTCTACTTCCTCCACTTCATCCACTTCCTCCACTTCCTCCACGTCCTCAACTTCGTCTACTTCCTCCATTTCGTCCACTTCCTCCACTTCCTGCACTTCGTCAACTTCGTCCACTTCGTCAGCTTCGTCTACTTCGTCACCTTCCTCTACCTGCTCCACTTCGTCCACTTCCTCCACTTTGTCCACTTCGTCCTTTTCGTCCACTTCTTCATTTTCTTCTTCCACTTCGTACACTTCGTGCAATTCGTCAACTTTGTCAAGTTAGTCACCTTCGTCCACTTTTTCAAGTTCGTGCCCTTCGTCCACTTCCTCCACTTCCTCCGCTTCCCCGACTTCGTCAACTTCTTCTACTTCATCCACTTCGTCAACTTTCCTCCACTTCCTCTACTTCCTCCACTTCCTCCACTTCGTCCACTTCCTCCACTTCTTCCACTTCCTCCACTTCCTCCACTTCTCAACTTCGTCCACGTCGTCTACTTCCTCCATTTCCTCCACTTCCTCCACTTTCTCCACTTCCATCACTTCCTCCACTTCGTCAACTTCGTCAACTTCGTTCACTTCGTCCACTTCGTTTACTTCGTCCACTTCCTCCACTTCGTCCACTTCCTCCACTTCCTCCACTTCTTCCTCTTCGTCCACTTCTTCATCTTCTTCGTCCACTTCGTCCAATTCGTCAACTTCGTCAAGTTCGTCCCCTTCGTCCACTTCGTCAAGTTCGTCAATTTCGTCCCCTTTGTCCACTTCCTCCACTTCGTCCACTTCCTCCACTTCGTCAACTTCTTCCACTTCCTCTACTTCCTCTACTTCATTCACTTTCTGCACTTCATCCACTTCCTCCACTTCGTCAACTTCGCCAAGTTCGCCACTTCCTCCACTTCCTCCACTATGTCCACTTCGTCCACTTGGTCCACTTCGTCAACTTCCTCCACTTTCTCCACTTCGTTCATTTGTCCACTTCGTCCACTTCTTCCACTTCGTCCACTTCGTCCAATTCGTCCACTTCGTCCAATTCCTCCACTTCCTCCACTTTTTCAACTTCTTCCACATCGTCCACTTCATCAACTTCGTCAAGTTCGTCCCCTTCGTCCACTTCCTCCACTTCCTCCACTTCGTCAACTTCGTCCACTTCGTTAACTTCGTCCACTTCGTCCACTTCGTCTACTTCGTCCACTTCCACTACTTCCTAAACTTCGTCCACTTCGTCTTCTTCGTCCACTTCTTCATCTTCTTCTTCCACTTCGTCCAATTCGTCAAGTTCGTCCCCTTCGTCGTCTTCGTCAAGTTCGTGAAGTTCGTCCCTTTCGTCCACTTCGTGAACCTCCTCCACTTCCTCAACTAAGTCAACTTCTTCCACTTCCTCCAGTTCCTCCACTTCCTCAACATCGTCCACTTCCTCCACTCTCTCCACTTCATTCACTTCCTGCACTTCTTCCACTTTGTCAACTTCGTCCTCTTCCTCCACTTCCTCCACGTCATCCACTTCCTCCACTTCGTCCACCTCGTCCACTTATTCCACTTATTCACTTCCACCACTTCGTCCACGTCATCAACTTCGTCCACTTCCTCCTCTTCGTCCACCTCGTCCACTTCATCTACTTCGTGCACTTCGTCAAGTTCGTCCACTTTGTCCACTTCCTCCACCTCCTCCACTTCGTCCACTTCCTCCACTTTGTCTACTTCCTCCACTTCGCCCGCTTCGTCCACTTCTTAATCTTCTTCTTCCACTTCGTCGATATTGTCCAATTCGTCAACTCCGTCAAGTTCGTCCCCTTCGTCCACTTCGTCAACTTGGTCAAGTTCGTCCCCTTCGTCATCTTCCTCCACTTCCTCAACTTCGTCAACTTCTTCCACTTCCTCCACTTCCTCCATTTCCTAACATCGTCCACTTCCCCACTTCCTCCACTTCATTCACTTCCTCCACTTCTTCCACTTCGTCCACTTTCTCCACTTCCTCCACTTCGTCCACGCCATCCACTTCACGAACTTCGTCCACCTCGTCCACTTCCTCCACTTCTTCCACTTCATCGACTTCCTCGACTTCCTCCACTTCTTCCACCTCGTCAACATCGCCCACTTCATATATTTCGTTCACTTCGTCCTCCTCATCCACTTCGTCGACTTTGTCCACTTCATCGACTTCGTCCATTTTGTCCACTTCATCCACTTCGTCCACTTAGTCATGTTCGTCAACTTCCTCTACTTCCTCCAGTTCGTCCACTTCATCCACTTCCTGCACTTCGTCCACTTCCTCCATTTCGTGCACTTCCTCCACTTCGTCCACTTCCTCTTCATCGTTCACTACGCCCACTTCATCGACTTCGTCCACTTCCTCCATTCATCCACTTCGTCCACTTCGCCATGTTCGTCCACTTCCTCTACTTCCTCCACTTCATCCACTTCCTCCACTTCCTCCACGTCCTCAACTTCGTCTACTTCCTCCATTTCGTCCACTTCCTCCACTTCCTGCACTTCGTCAACTTCGTCCACTTCGTCAGCTTCGTCTACTTCGTCACTTCCTCTACCTGCTCCACTTCGTCCACTTCCTCCACTTTGTCCACTTCGTCCTTTTCGTCCACTTCTTCATTTTCTTCTTCCACTTCGTACACTTCGTGCAATTCGTCAACTTCGTCAAGTTAGTCACCTTCGTCCACTTTTCAAGTTCGTGCCCTTCGTCCACTTCCTCCACTTCCTCCGCTTCCCCGACTTCGTCAACTTCTTCTACTTCATCCACTTCGTCAACTTTCCTCCACTTCCTCTACTTCCTCCACTTCCTCCAGTTCGTCCACTTCCTCCACTTCTTCCACTTCCTCCACTTCCTCCACTTCTCAACTTCGTCCACGTCGTCTACTTCCTCCATTTCCTCCACTTCCTCCACTTCCTCCACTTCCTCCACTGTCTCCACTTCCATCACTTCCTCCACTTCGTCAACTTCGTCAACTTCGTTCACTTCGTCCACTTCGTTTACTTCGTCCACTTCCTCCACTTCCTCCACTTCCTCCACTTCTTCCTCTTCGTCCACTTCTTCATCTTCTTCGTCCACTTCGTCCAATTCGTCAACTTCGTCAAGTTCGTCCCCTTCGTCCACTTCGTCAAGTTCATCAATTTCGTCCCCTTTGTCCACTTCCTGCACTTCGTCAACTTCTTCCACTTCGTCCACTTCCTCTACTTCCTCTACTTCATTCACTTTCTGCACTTCTTCCACTTCGTCCACTTCCTCCACTTCCTCTACTTCGTCAACTTCGCCAAGTTCGCCACTTCCTCCACTTCCTCCACTATGTCCACTTCGTCCACTTGGTCAACTTCGTCAACTTCCTCCACTTTCTCCACTTCGTTCATTTGTCCACTTCGTCCACTTCTTCCACTTCGTCCACTTCGTCCAATTTGTCCACTTCGTCCAATTCCTCCACTTCCTCCACTTCTTCAACTTCTTCCACATCGTCCACTTCATGAACTTCGTCAAGTTCGTCCCCTTCGTCCACTTCCTCCACTTCCTCCACTTCGTCCACTTCGTTAACTTCGTCCACTTCGTCCACTTCGTCTACTTTGTCCACTTCCACTACTTCCTAAACTTCGTCCACTTCTTCATCTTCTTCTTCCACTTTGTCCAATTCGTCAACTTCGTCAAGTTCGTCCCCTTCGTCGTCTTCGTCAAGTTCGTGAAGTTCGTCCCCTTCGTCCACTTCGTGAACCTCCTCCACTTCCTCAACTAAGTCAACTTCTTCCACTTCCTCCACTTCCTACACTTCCTCAACATCGTCCACTTTCTCCACTCTCTCCACTTCATTCACTTCCTGCACTTCTTCCACTTTGTCAACTTCGTCCTCTTCCTCCACTTCCTCCACGTCATCCACTTCCTCCACTTCGTCCACCTCGTCCACTTATTTCACTTCGTCCACTTCATCCACCTCTTCCACGTCGTCAACATCGTCCACTTCGTTCACTTCGTCCATTTCATTCACTTTGTCCCCTTCGTCAACTTCGTCGACTTCGTCCATTTCGTCCACTTCGTCAAGTTCGTCCACTTCCTCGATTTCCTTCATTTCCTCCACTTTGTCCACTTTGTCTACTTTGTCCACTTCCTCCACTTCGTCCACTTCGTCCACTGGTTCCACTTCCTCCACTTCGTCTACTTCGTGCACTTCGTCAAGTTCGTCCACTTCCTTCACTTCTTCTACTTCCTCCACTTCCTACACCTCCTCCACTTCCTCCACTTCTTCCACTTCCTCCACTTCCTCCACTTCCTCCACTTCCTCTACTTCCTCCACTTCCTCCACTTCTCCACTTCCTCCATTTCATCCACTTCCTTTATTTCGTCCAATTCCTCCACTTCCTCTATTTCGTCCAATTCCTCCACTTCCTCAACATCGTCCATTTCCTCCACTTCCTCCTCTTCATTCACTTCCTCCACTTCGTCCACTTCGTCAACTTCGTCCACTTCGTCCATTTCGTCAAGTTCGTCCACTTCCTCCACTTCCTCCACTTCGTCCACTTCCTCCACTTCGTCAACTTCCTCCACTTCCTCCGCTTCGTCCACTTTGTCCACTTCTTCCACTTCCTCCACTTCGTTCACTTCTTCCAGATCCTTCACTTCGTCCACTCCTTCCACTTCCTCCACTTCGGCGACGTCGTGAACTTCGTGCACTTAGTCCACTTCATCCTCTTCCTCCACTTCGTCGACTTCGTCCTCTTCATCCACTTCCTCCGATTCCTCCACTTCATCTACCTCGTCCACTTCGTCAAGTTCGTCCACATCGTCGACTTCTTCTACTTCCTCTCGCCACTCCACTTCCTCCACTAGCTCCACTTCGTCCACTTCCTCCACTTCGTCCACTTCGTCCTCTTCGTCCACTTCTTCATCTTCTTCTTCCACTTCGTTCAATTCGTCAACTTCGTCCACTTCGTCAACTTCGTCAACTTCGTCCCCTTCGTCCACTTCTTCCACTTTGTCAACATCGTCCACTTCCTCCACTTCCTCCACTTTGTCCATTTCGTCCACTTCCTCAACATCATCCATTTCGTCCACTTCCTCCACTTCGTCCATTTCGTCCACTTCATCAAGTTCGTTCACTTCCTCCATTTCCTTCACTTCGTCCACTTCCTCCACTTCGTCCACTTCTTCCACTTCCTCCACTTCATCCACTTCCTCCACTTCGTCCACTTCGTCAATTTGGTCCACTTCGTGAACTTCGTCCACTTCCTCCGCTTTGTCCACATTCTCCACTTCCTCCACTTCATCCACCTCGTCAACTTCGTTCACTTCGTCCACTTCGTCCATTTCGTCCACTTCATCAAGTTTGTCGACTTCCTCCACTTCCACCACTTCGTCAACTTCTTCCACTTCGTCCACTTCGTCAATGTCCTCCACTTCCTCAACATCGTCCGCTTCCTCCACTTCCTCCACTTCGTCAAGTTCGTCCATGATGAGAGGGTCGCACCTCTCACAAAAGTTGTGCATAAAAGAATGCAGTATAATACTAGGAAGTGACTCCTAGATCGTTTCTCAAGGACCAATTGTGGTTCAGTCTCAGGTCAACACGTAGTGGGGGATTTTGAAAGTGTTTTTGTGATTCAAAATGAACTAAATTAAAAATGGAACTTAAATACAACCGAATATAATTGACAACATTAAAGTGAGTATTAAAATTAAATAAAGAAAAAAAAATAAAAAAGATAAAAAACCTAGCGGCATTTAAATATACCCACATTTCAGCTAAAGCAATTGGAGCAGTGAAATAAATTGTTGAAGAAAAGGACATCCATAAACCATCAATTGCAAAGCATTAATTCACGTGCAGCAAGAATGAAAATTCAATGCACGTTTTCATGAACCAATTGAATGTGAACTTTTAGCTTAACATTAAATGCATTTCATCACGAAAATCAATGAATTAAAATACGTAAGCAATAAAGTTATTTAAATAAACATGCTGCTTCTTGAATGCATATATAAAATATAATTTATACTTATTGAATTCAAACGTGAAAGTGAAGAAGATGAGAATGAAATGAGCTAGCTGCTTCAACCTAAATCCACTTTAATATATAAGATATGAAAATAAAATTTGACTCAAGCGTGAAAGAGTAAAAACCGAACACCTCTTCCTTGCTCCACATCACGGACCACACTCCGTTTCTTCATTCAATCTCGGACACCGTGAACACCACTTCTTTCTTTTTCCAAAATTAAAATTAAAACCCAAGAGCTACTGGAAGAGAAAGAAAATGAGAGCCTCCAGCAAGCCGTGACTACCTTCCAGCTTCCAAACAGTGTTCCGTAACAGCATGCTACTCCTACCAAAAGTGAATGAATCCTCTAGCCGTAACCCTCCATGTGCTGCAATTTTCCAGCCTCCGTGACTCAGTGTTCTTCTTTTTAAACTAAAACAAATCCTCCAACTTAGGTGGCGGCTGGACCATCCTCTATCCAGCCCTAGGCAGAGACACACCTCAGCTGTGTGCTTCCATGAAATGAAAGATGAAAAACCCCAAAAATTCCACGTGCAACAGCCCTAATGAACCAGCCCTCTTTGATGAATGCTCCCCAATTAATTCTTGCTACACCCCCTTCAAAGACGTGGCAGCCCTCCTTTCTTTAGAGCCTAATAATGAATCCTCCAATGCTTCCAACCGTGTGATCGTCCAAGCTTTGCTGCTGTCCACGTGAAAAAAATTATTCTTCTTTGGACACCCCCTGTGCCTCCCATTCTCCGCGTGAAAACCCTCCAATTCAAAATCTCTCCAAGCTTGCTGGATAGGAGTTGCTGGACCGTGATGCTTGTTGGACGTGGACCTGCAACCAAGCTGTTGGATGCCATTGTTGAAGTTGGAGCGTAACGTGCAGCCGTGGGCTTCACTTCCACTTGTGCACCTCCCGGATGTGTTCCTCATTCACGTTTCTACTGCTTCAAGGCTTCTTCCCGTGAAGCCCTTGCTGGATACACCCCCTATGCTTCCATTCTCAGCGTGAAGGTCTTCTCCTGCCTCTGCTGCTGGACAATGCTGGACACACCCCTGTTAAACCATTGTTGAAGCTGGAGCGTGAAGAATGGATGAGCTGCTTGTGGGCCTCGTTGATGTGTACACCCAAAATTCAATCCGTGAACCTCTCTTGCCGGACCGCTTCTGGACTTCAATTTGCTGGATGGGCCCGCTGCTGCCAGCCTTGCTTTGCTGCACGTTGCCAATTCTTCCCAACGCTGGATGAATCAGCCCATCACGCCACTTCCAAGTTGCTGAATGCACCGCAATGTGTGCGTGCTTCTCCAATTGAAAGCTGGATGTGCACCCTTGCTGCTTCCCATTCTCCGCATGAAGCTGTTGTGATGGACCGAGAAAATGAGCGTGGACGTGTGCTGGACTTCCTTCTTCATGCACCACCCCCTTTTGATGGAACATTCTCATGGGCCACCGCATGCTTTCTTTCTTTCCAAGCCACCTGGACAATCCTTTCACTTCAATGCTGGACACTCATTGTGGATGTAACCCTTCCAGCTCTCCAAGTCCAAAACAAAATCAGCTACTCTCTTTCTTCAAGAATAAATTACCGCATGCACCTCCAAAAACTAAATCCACACCTCCTCAATCATTTTAACTTAAATTATAATTGAAGTGGCATTTTCTTTTCACCTCCAAATGTCCCAAATATTATCCAATAATTTCCCTACAATTAATAATGCAAATAATTAGTCTCACATAATTCAAATTAATTAAAATAAGAATTTTTGATCAAATTAAGCACAATTAAGAAAAATGGGAAAATACTGGACATTTAAGCACAATTCCCTGATTAAATTCGGTACAATAAGCTAAGTGAAATTGAGAAAATATTGACTCATCAAAATAGACCACACTTAGTCTTTTGCACTCCTGGACAAAATCAAGACGCAAATCAAGGAATAGTTCAGAGGACATCCAGGGAAATGACACAACTCAGCAAACAGAAAACAAAGACTAACAATGACAGAAACAAAATTACACAGTTCTCAAGGAATCTGGACCAAGAAAGGAAGTAGACAATATCCAACACAAAATCAAAGAAAGCAGATACTCATGAAATCATCCAAGCAATTCAAAACATGGCAAAATGATTAATCAGTTCAAGAGGTGAATCAAAAGTAACAAAACCTCACAGATGCACTATCAGTGTTTCTCTCAAGTGTCTAAGGTAAAGAATTGTCAACTCAATGCACTCAAGAAAGCAAGCAACAACAGACTTGGCAAATCTCTAATATCAACACTCAAAACATATGCATGTTCAAATCAAAAGGTCTTTTATGGATGTAATGGGGCCAAGGACAAGGGAGGATAAAATATGGATAGAAAGCTACAAACCAAAAGAAATAGAGGAGTAATGGGGAACAAGTGAAAATACAATCAAATTACACCCAACCCTCTAATTCAATCCTCTTCTTGACTCAATTATTCACAAATTTTTTATTTTTCTCATTTTTCTCACTTTTTTTTTCATCCTGTCTCTTTCTTTTCTCTCTTTAGCACACAATTATAAGAGACATGATATAAATCATATTTCAGAACACAAAACAAGAAGAGGAACCAACTAGCCAATTCATATGAATCCCCAAGAATACCACACTTGTTCCCAAAACATTTCCAAAGCTCCAAAATTTCCTAAGCTTAAGGTAATCATTGTTTTTCACTTAGGGCTAGTGTATGAGCTTCAAACAAAGAAATGTGGAATGTATAGGCTCAAAATGGGTTATCAAAGGATTAGAACAAGGTAAGCTTATTTAGCTAGAGAGGCTCAAGGACAAAACTGCCTTTATCACTTCCAAACATGCATATCAATCAAGAATTATCAACAAGAGTCAAGCCAAGGCATATGCACAAGCAATCAAGAGACATATCACACACAAGAAAGAACATCAAGTGGCTCAAATTCTCACATAGGGTATTTGTCACAATCAAATCAACCTCTTAAAAATCATAATCATCTTCCAAAGCAGAGAAAAGCAAGGATTTCCAAACAATCAGAGTATCAGTGAAGTGAAAGACACATCTACAACCTAAACAAAGTCTAGAAATCAAGAGAAACATGCAAACTGTACACAAGACAAAACCAAACTACCTAGAAAAGAAAAAAAATTTAACACGAAAAACAAAAACTAACAAAGAAAAATCAGAATCTCCCCCAATAGACCACACTTAAACTACACAGTGTCCTCAATGTGTCATAAGCATAAGATCAGAAATCAGAACAATCAACAGATCATGGACAAGTGCAATAAAAGTAGGAAAAGGAGGAGAAGAGAAAAGGGAAAACTCCCCTGATCATGGTGGCAGTTGCCAATTTTGGACTATCAGGGAGATGTCTTCCACCACAGGATCCAACAAGGAAGTTTTGAGGAAGAACTGTTTCATCCTCCAAATTTGATCGAGCAGGGAAATGTCTTCCACAGCTGGATCTAAGAAGTGATTGTTGATGAGCAGGTTCAGCTGGTGCCTATTGATGTTGAAATTGTTGTGTATGTAAGCACCTTTTTCTTCCACTGTGGGTGCATGTTGGTCAATTTCATGTGTACCTCCTGCAACATGGTTAATACAATGTGGCTCTACAGAAATTACATGCAGGGGTATAACACCCAATCCAAGCGTAACAGGCTGAACCTCAGATATACTCTCAGAACATGGATCACTTTCAAATTCAGAAACAATATCAACCACAGACTCAGATTCATGTTCAGTGCATGGAGAATAAACATACGAATTTGATATCAAAAATTGGTTCTCATCATGCAGAGAGGGGGAATTAAAAACAGACTCATCAACAATATAATCATCAACATACCTATCAACAACATAATCATGAATAGCACATTCATCAATAGAATAATCAATTTGAGGTATGTTTACGTCCACTTCCCTAAAGATTGGAAAAGTGGTGGAAGATGAAAATGGTCTACCTGGTTCAAAATTGCTGCTTATTGATGGACAAATTTATGATCACCAAAATATGATGTCACAAACTTGTTTCACAATCGGCAAGTATGACCGAATCGTTCAAGTAATAAACTTGGTAAGACCAAGTATCACTCTTCCCAAAGGACTCACGGCCTAGTTTAGTTATGTGATTTGTTGATTAGCTAGGACTTACAAACGAAATAATTGGATTTTAATATGCAAGACAGAAAATAAACATGTATGCATGAAGTTTGATCAATAGCAAAGACAAAAGATAAACACTTTCAATGGAATATATGAATGAATATGTTGTTGGGGGTCAATTTCATCTCATCCACTCTCATACATTTTAGGAATTCAACATTCAAATCATCATTGTTAATGCCACTCTCTAAAGTACCATTCTAGATGGCTTCTCCCTAATCACGAGTTCATACAATTCCTAGCATTCCTAATGATTAGTTCATATGCTCAGGAGCTTAAAGACAACCAACATAATATTGGGAGAAATTCCCCAGATCTAGACTTCCCCGTACGTTCCCGTATCGACAAAATCAATAATCATGCATTGAATGAGTTAAACAATGCAAGCATTAAGCAAAGAGGAAAAACCCTAACTAATGATGAAAGAAAGCATAAGTCTTAATTAAAAGATGCAAGCATAGATTCCATATATGAGAGCTTCAAGAGATTACATTGATTCCCCAACAAACATACAAGGTTTAGTTCACCATATTCATGGTGAACCTAGATGAATTACAATGAAAGAATAAACCCAATAAAGATGAAGAGGTAGCCTTAGCATCCAAGATCCTTCTTCAAAGGGGTGAAAGAGAGAGTGTTTGCCTCGTTTCTGCCAAAGATACTAACTCTAGGACGTGCAAGTCCTTATATACTATTCTAGAATTACAAAAGATCTAAGCCCAAGCCCATAAAAGTGCCAGAAAACAAGTCCAAGCCCATTATTAAGAATGGCGCTCAGCGGTAAATACCGCTCAGCGGTGACTACGCGTCTTGTTTCTTCCCCTCAGCGGCCAGTTTGCCCCTCAGCGGACCTCCCGTGACCTCCTGAGTGCCGCTCAGCGGTAAAATGCCGCTGAGCGGTGCTTTCGGCTTCTCCTTTTGCACTCTTTGATCTCTTTTCTGATTCCATCTCTCTCCTTCTTCACTTCTTTCACTAAATTCACCTTAAAACCTGCACAAAAACACTTAAATCAAGCATAAACCTGTCCAGCTCTCTTATTTATGAAAATATAGATAAAAGCATGATTTCAAGCTAGTTTTTAAGTCTAAAGGTTGCTTTTAGTATCAATTTTAAGCATGAAAATAACAGTTTTTCAACTGTTATCACAACCCCAAACTTAGAACTTTGCTTGTCCTCAAGCAAACAAAATGTAACTCAATCTCCAACCAATTCATATGATGGTTCACTCCTTCAAAAATTCTCTTTTTCAAGATAAGTAATAACTTCACTCAAACTTATGACCAAGAGTTCAATCAAGATGTGCACATGCTTTAGTGTTCACAAAGTCATTTAAATTCCAACAAATGCTATTGTTCATGAATGATCAATCAACTAAGCATGGATGTTCATGTGCTTATGGAATATTTCCTCACTAGGTACAATGTTTCACTCAACAAACAAGTGTATAAGAGGTAAAGTGTTTCACTCATTCACTCTACTATCACAATGTCACATGAATCAACTTTGCCTTTCATTTTACCACAATCAAAAACATTCACAAGCATGCATCATCACAAGGACTTTTCAATGGCTTATAATGTGGCTGGGCTAACAAGAAAACTGGTTTTTCTGGATCACAAAATCCTTGAGTTAAGAGAATCATAACAACACAATCATCTTATTCATTCCCAACTTGCCTTTTGCCTTTGCATTTGCATTGAGCTTTGCTTCTTTTTCTTTTCTTTTCTTTTTCTTTGCATATTCTTACTTTTTAGCTCTTAGCTCAATGCTTTTCCTTTTTCATGTTTTCCCAACAACCCCAAACTTGAACATTTAACAATACCACATAATATCTTCTACTTAACTCAAGGTAAAGCTTTTTCAATAAGGGTTTTCAGTGTATGTTCAAGGCTAAGGGTTCAAAGGATAGAACACAACGTGTTCTCTTTTAGTAGGCTAACTTTATGAATTTGGCCAATAAAAAGGGTTTCAACAACGGCCTTGATCATATGATGCAAAACAAGCAATTGATTCAATCATAGAAAACCTGGGCAAAGTCATTCATGCTTTCAAAGTAATAGCATTCAACAATAACAACTCTAAAGCTCAAAACCTCACATATAAGCTCATTCACATTTGACATACACATCCTGCTTAATCTCACAATCACAATCATGATATCATGCATTTGTTCACAAAGCTTGTGAATCACCTGTATAAGCATTTTATGTGCACATCTATCTCAACATCAATCAATCACTAAGCATCATCAAGCATTACTTATCAAACAATCACAGTTAATAGCAAACCATCATAATAAACCAGGTGTTCAATAGAGTACATCAAACCCTATTCTAAAAACAAAAACAAATAAGTTCAAAAAACTTAAACCACAAAAGCATAATCATATGATAGCATTCATCAGTAAATGCTATCTCAGCTCCTCATCAGTCTGAGCTGTCCTCTGTATCTTCCTCTTCCTCTTCATCATCATCATCAAATGCATCCTCCTCCTCAGCTTCATCTTCTTCCATGTCTCTAGCTGAAGCTTCAGCTGCTTCAGCTCCTCCATGTACTGGTTCTTCTGGCCAAGCTACCACATTATGGAATTCATCCATAGTCCACCTGTGTGCTGGAGGTGTATCATACATCCCCACTATCATCTCAGCAGTGGCCACCTGCCCTCTGTGAATAGACTGCAACTGAGCACCTATAAGAGACATATACATGTCCCTCATCTGGAATGGTTCTGCTTCATGTGTATCAGCAGATGTCCTGCTCTGTGCTGGCCCTCTCTCTCAACGAGCATGGCGTGGTGGGACTGGCTAAGCTACATCCTCACCTCCACAATACTGTCTGTAATAAGCCTCATCAATGGCTTTCCTTGGTCTCTCAAATGGTGGAGCAGAAGTGTCCACCCCAGCTAGCTTGCAAAGGTGAGTGATCAAAGAAGGATGTCCTAGTGGTGCTTTGTTGTTTGAGGTGTTAGCACACACACTAATCTCATCAGCTATCACCTGCCCAATATTAACATTCAAATTTCTGATAGCACAGTAGATGAATAGTGCCCTACTGAGAGTGATATCTGACACATGTGAACATGGCTGAATGTTGGCATGAGAAAATGCCATCCAATACTTTGCAAGAGGAGTCAAATCTGTCCTCCTAATGTTAACCACTGCGCCAGATCTATTCCTTTGGAAGTGTCCTCCAGGTATACACAGTACTCTCTCAACATCCTCAAAGTCAGCACCTTCCTCCATGCTAAGAGCAAACTGGCATTGCTCACTAGCCTACACAGTATCCAGGAAGTTGTTGATAGAATCAGGATCATACCTGATAGCATGGCCTCTGACATAGCCCAAATAATTCTCAGCTGGATAATCACCAATCTTCTTTGCATTGGTGTAGAATTCCTTCACCACAACTATGTTGGCAGGTGCTGGATAAGTGGCTAGCTTTCCCCAATCATTCCCTAACACTTGCTCTCCAAATTGAGGAGCAAAGTTAGGTATCATTCCAACCTTTCTCTCCATTAGAAGTCTCCTGTCCTGAACCACCCTAAAGTGCTTCTCATGTTTCCTAGAGAGGAACCTGCTAGAGTGGGGTTGCTCTGGTTCCTTTTCCTTCCTCTTGGTTGCCATGGTTTTCAATCTCTTTCCTGAAGAGGATGCCATTCCTGCATTCAGTAACAAATACAAAACCACAGAACATGATGTTAATCATTAGTAAACACAGAACACAACTCCTTTCGAAGCTAAACCACCGCTGAGGGCCAGAATTTCCCCTCAGCGCCACCAGTGCCACAATCCAACACGCAACAAACCAGAAAAATCAAATCTGGCAGAGTGCCGCACAGCGGTAAATGCCGCTCAGCGGTAACTCTGCAGATTTTTGAAAAATCTGTTTTAAAGCTTTCCTAACTCCACCCAAATGCAATTTTTAGTTTTCCAGTTTATAATCATGCAGTTTAATCGGTTCAAACATCAAATATATCATCAAATCATGCATAGAAATCAAAACCCCTAAATATTCATGCCTTGACAATTACATTCAAATTCAAGAACCCTAGAATGAACAAAATGCATTTTACTTACTTGGGTGGAGATGCTAGATGATATGAGAATGCTTCCAAGCTAGAATGCTCTCTTCCAACCCCAAACTTTGATGGCACACTAGTGAAAAAGTGAGTGAAAGAGAGATTTTCTAAAGAGGGAAGAGTAAAAAGATGTGGAAAACCTAAGAGAAGATGTGTGGGAGTGTTTGTGCAGAGAAGAACTTGAAAGACTGATAAATTGCGCAGCTTAGGGTTTAAAAATACCCTAATGGGCTCGGGTTTCGCTAAGGGGAACTTAAGCCCATCTGCGATAGTACCGCTCAGCGGTAATTGCCGCTCAGCGACACTTTCGTGAAGTGCTCCTCTCCTTCTTTTCTTGACCTACGTGCCTTCCCTACATGTCCCTCATAGGTTCCCTGCAATTCAATGTTAAAAATGCTTATGCAAACCCTAACTAAAATAAAACAAACAAAAACAATCAATCAACTGGGTTGCCTCCCAGGTAGCGCTTGTTTAACGTCACGAGCCTGACCCAAAATCCACCAACACCCATCAGTAGGTGTTACAACTTACCAGCTGATAACAGTTGAAAAACCGTTATTTTCATGCTTAAAATTAATACTAAAAGCAACCTTTAGACTTAAAAACTAGCTTGAAATCATGCTTTTATCTATATTTTCATAAATAAGAGAGCTGGACAGGTTTATGCTTGATTTAAGTGTTTTTGTGCAGGTTTTAATGTGAATTTAGTGAAAGAAGTGAAGAAGGAGAGAGATGGAATCAGAAAAGAGATCAAAGAGTGCAAAAGGAGAAGCCGAAAGCACCGCTCAGCGGCATTTTACCGCTGAGCGGCACTCAGGAGGTCACGGGAGGTCCGCTGAGGGGCAAACTGGCCGTTGAGGGGAAGAAACAAGACGCGCAGTCACCGCTGAGCGGTATTTACCGCTGAGCGGTATTTACCGCTGAGCGCCATTCTTAATAATGGGCTTGGACTTGTTTTCTGGCACTTTTATGGGCTTGGGCTTAGATCTTTTGTAACTCTAGAATAGTCTATAAGGACTTGCACGTCCTAGAATTAGTATCTTTGGCAGAAACAAAGTAATCATTCTCTCTCACCCCTTTGAAGGAGGATCTTGGATGCTCAGGCTACCTCTCCACTTTTATTGGGTTTATTCTTTCATTCTTTCATTGTTCATCTAGGTTCAACATGAATATGGTGAACTAAACTCTGTATGTTTGTTGGGGAATCAATGTAATCTCTTGAAGCTCTCATATATGGAATTTATGCTTGCATCTTTTAATTAAGACTTATGCTTTCTTTCATCATTAGTTAGGGTTTTTCCTCTTTGCTCAATGCTTGCATAGTTTAACTCATTCAATGCATGATTATTGGTTTTGTCGATACGGGCACGTACGGGGAAGTCTAGATCCGGAGAATTTCTCGCAATATTATATTGGTTGTCTTTAAGCTCCTGAGCATATGAACTAATCATTAGGAATGCTAGGAATTGTATGAACTCGTGATTAGGGAGAAGCCATCTAGAATGGTACTTTAGAGAGTGGCATTAACAATGATGACTTGAATGTTGAATTCCTAAAATGTATGAGAGTGGATGAGATGAAATTGACCCCCAACAACATATTCATTCATATATTCCATTGAAAGTGTTTACCTTTTGTCTTTGTCATTGATCAAACTTCATGCATACATGTTTATTTTCTGTCTTGCATAGTAAAATCCAAATATTTCGTTTGTAAGTCCTAGCTAATCAACAAATCACATAACTAAACTAGGCCGTGAGTCCTTTGGGAGAACGATACTTGGTCTTACCAAGTTTATTACTTGAACGATTCGGTCATACTTGCCGATTGTGAAACAAGTTTGTGACATCATATTTTGGTGCTCATAAATTTGTCCATCAAGTTTTTGGCGTTGTTGCCGGGGACTCGTGGTTTAACTGGTTAATTTGTGTGATTATTGATTATCTTTGACTTTAATTTTGAATTTCTGTTTTTATTTTTTCTGTTTTTATTTTATTTTATCTTTTTATCTTTTTAGATTAGATTTTATTTTTTTCTTATCTTTTTAGGTTAGATTTTATTTTATTTTATCTTTTTAGATTAGATTAGATTTTATTTTATTTTATTTTATCTTTTAGATTAGGTTTTATTTTATTCTATCTTATTTGATTCTATCTTCTAAATCTTTTTATCTTCTGAATATATATCTTCTTCTATATCTTTTTGTGCTAACAAATCTTTTCTAGGGTTTTGTTTTCTTGTGTATGCAGGAGGCAATTCGAACTAGGAGTAAAAAACAACAGAACCACTTCTTGAAGGATTAGAGGAGAGTAGAAGGAGGAGAAGAATCAGAACGTCTAGAGAACTTTTCCCTTCTCCAGAAACTCTCTTACACTCATCACCACAAGGTTCTGTTCATAGCACAGGAAGTATGGAGAACAATAATGGTAGAAGAACTCTTGCAGATTACACTAATCTTGCTGGACCTCAGCACTTTAACAGCATAGCTCGACCTAGAGTCAATGCAGCAAATATGGAGGTCAAGCCAGCATTAATTCAACTGGTGAAGAGTAATCAATTTAATGGGTTATCTCACGAAAGCCCATATGAGCACCTTACTACCTTTAATGAGATCTGCAACACGGTCAAAATTAATGGGGTGCCAGACGAAGCTATCAAACTTAGCTTGTTTCCTTTCACATTGGGGGGCAATGCTAAGCTTTGGTTGAACTCTTTTCCAGAAGAAAGTTTCACAGAGTGGGAAGCAGTGGTTACAAAGTTTTTAAATAAATACTTCCCACAATCTAAGGTGACTAAGGGCAAGCAAGAGATTTCTTCATTCAAGCAGGGCATGGAAGAATCACTGGGGCATGCATGGGACAGGTATAAAAGTTTGTTACGTAAAACTCCCACGCATGGCTTTGAAGATCAAGAAGTAGTCCTAACTTTCCTTGGAGGGCTTGGTTCACTAACCAAGATGATGCTGGACGCCTCAGCTGGAGGCAACATCAAATGGAAAACTTCAGAGGAAGCAACTGAAATCATAGAAAATATGGCTACTAGTGATAATGAGCTGCACAGTGAAAGAGGGGCTCCTATGCAACAAAAAGGGGTTCTTCAATTACAAACACATGATGCCTTGCTAGCCCAGAATAAGATTCTAACTCAACAGCTGGAAACTTTGACTAAAACTCTGGCTCAATTGCCTAAAGAGTTGAAATCTGCTGCACAGATACAAACCCAGTTGTGTGAATTATGTGGAGGTGATCATATCAATGGCCAGTGTGCTTTTCCAGTGGAAGCCGTGGAGGATGTTAATTTCATGGCTAATCAGTTTCCATACCGTCAAGGAAATTATAATCAAGGATGGAAACCACATCCAAGCATTGACCAAGGACAAACTGGGCAAGCTAATCAATATAACAAGCAGCAGCAGCAACCAACCTTGTGGCAACAAGTATCTATGCTTAATGAAAGATCAACAAGGTTGGAAGAAACTCTTCAGCAATTCATACAGAAAACTGAATCTTCTCAAAAGAGCACTGAAGCTGCTATAAAGAATTTGGAGATTCAAATGGGTCAGATCACCAAGCAATTGGAAGAAAGGTCAAACATAAACTTTGGGGCTAATACTGAGGTTAACCCTAGAGAAGAGTGCAAGGTGATAAAGAGTGTGAATGAAGAGATAGTTGAGTTAGAAGAAGGAGGAACAGAAGAGAGAAGAGAAGAAGAAAGAAAGGACATTTTTCCTTTTCCAACAAATCAGGAGAAACCAATGGATTTCACAGATTTATTCAGAATGGTTGATAATGAAGCACCTTGGGAACAAATTCTACAGAAAATAGCAGTTTACACAAAATCTGATGAAGGAACCTCTACAAAAAGAAGACGTAGAGATGATGAGGAAGAAAAGTGTGTAACTGTTAAGAAGGAGTCATTCCCACCAAAAGCAGCAGATCCAGGTAGTTTTTCTATCCCTTGTTCTATAGGGAAGAAAAAGGTAAAGAAAGCACTCCTCGATTTAGGCTCAAGTGTTAACTTGATGCCTTATTCTTTACTGGAGCAAATTGGCCATGTTAAAATAAAACCTGTAAAGGTTAATCTAGTAATCGCTGATGGATCTTCAAAGGAGCCATGTGGGATTGCGGAAGACATTGTAGTTTGTGTTGGCAAACTTCAGTTTTTGGCAGACTTTGTGGTGATGAAGATGGAAACCGAAAAAATACCTATCATACTTGGAAGACCGTTTATGAAAACGGCCAGGGCTCTCATAGATGTGAATGAAGGTATAGTGGTGCTCCAAGACAGAGAGGAGAGAGTGGTGGTGGATGTCTTCAAAGATGAAAAATAAGCAAAGGAGGAAGAGGCTAGTTATAAAGCTGCATTTCGAGATGCACCCATGACTAGAGGTAAAGATGAAAATCTTGAAGTTTCAAGTAACCATTGTTTGTTTTTTCAGGTACCCAAGGTAGAAGAGATTGGAAAAGGAGAAGAAGTTCTTAGAGACTGGAAGAAAAGAAAACTCCAACTTGGCACACCTGTAAGACTCAAGAACAAGTTGTGGTTTATAAAGGGCTTTAAAGAGAAGGAGATGATAGAGATAGAGTCTCCATATTCTAGAAGAACCAAAACAGCCCATAGGAAACAGTTGAAAGGTTGGTGGAAGGACAACATCAACTATAAAGAAGATGGAACATGAGCTTTAACAGGGTCAAGCTAATAACGTTAAAGGAGCGCTTGCTGGGAGGCAACCCAGTGGATTTACAAACTTTTGATTTGTTTTATTTTGGTTTTGTAACTTTTAATCTGTGAACATTATTCTGGACATTATTTTGTTAGGTGGTTAAGTATCTACTGAAGGATATTAGGTTTGTAACACCTACTGATGGGTGTTGGTGAGAAAATTTTGCACCTACTGATGGGTGCTGGTAAGTTTGAAACACCTACTGATGGGTGATGGTAAGTGTGAAACACCTACTGATGGGTGTTGGTGGATTTTGGGTCAGGCTCGTGACGTTAAACAAGCGCTACCTGGGAGGCAACCCAGTTGATTGATTGTTTTCTGTTTGTTTATTTTAGTTAAGGTTTGCATAAGCATTTTTAACATTGAATTGCAGGAAACCAATGAGGGGCATGTAGGGAAGGCACGTAGGTCAAGAAAAGAAGGAGAGGAGCACTTCACGAAAGTGCCGCTGAGCGGCAATTACCGCTGAGCGGTACTATCGCAGATGGGCTTAAGTTCCCCTTAGCGGAACCCGAGCCCATTAGGGTATTTTTAAACCCTAAGTTGCGCAATTTCTCAGTCTTTCAAGCTCTTCTCTGCACAAACACTCCCACATACTTTCTCTTAGGTTTTCCACATCTTTTTACTCTTCCCTCTTTAGAAAATCTCTCTTTCACTCACTTTTACACTAGTGTGCCATCAAAGTTTGGGGTTGGAAGAGAGCATTCTAGTTTGGAAGCATTCTCATATCATCTAGCATCTCCACCCAAGTAAGTAATATGCATTTTGTTCATTGTAGGGTTCTTGAATTTGAATGTGATTGTCAAAGCATGAATAATTAGGGGTTTTGATTTCTATGCATGATTTGATGATATATTTGATGTTTGAACCGATTAAACTGCATGATTATGAACTGGAAAACTGAAAATTGCATTTGGGTGGAGTTAGGAAAGCTTTAAAACAGATTTTGCAAAAATCTGCAGAGTTACCACTGAGCGGCATTTACCGCTGAGCGGCACTCTGCCAAACTTGGTTTTTTCTGGTTTTTGCGTGTTGGAATGTGGCACTGGTGGCGCTGAGGGGAAATTCTGGCCCTCAGCGGTGGTTTAGCTTCGAAAGGAGTTATGTCCTGTGTTTACTAATGATTAACATCATGTTCTGTGGTTTTTGTATTTGTTTCTGAATGCAGGAATGACATCCTCTTCAGGAAAGAGATTGAAAACCATGGCAACCAAGAGGAAGGAAAAGGAACCAGAGCAACCTCACTCTAGCAGGTTCCTCTCTAGGAAACATGAGAAGCACTTTAGGGTGGTTCAGGACAGGAGACTTCTGATGGAGAGAAAGGTTGGAATGATACCTAACTTTGCTCCTCAATTTGGAGAGCAAGTGTTAGGGAATGATTGGGGAAAGCTAGCCACTTATCCAGCACCTGCCAACATAGCTGTGGTGAAGGAATTCTACACCAATGCAAAGAAGATTGGTGATTATCCAGCTGAGAATTATTTGGGCTATGTCAGAGGCCATGCTATCAGGTATGATCCTGATTCTATCAACAACTTCCTGGATACTGTGTGGGCTGGTGAGCAATGCCAGTTTGCTCTTAGCATGGAGGAAGGTGCTGATTTTGAGGATGTTGAGAGAGTATTGTGTATACCTGGAGGACACTTCCAAAGGAATAGATCTGGCGCAGTGGTTAACATTAGGAGGACAGATTTGACTCCTCTTGCAAAGTATTGGATGGCATTTTCTCATGCCAACATTCAGCCATGTTCACATGTGTCAGATATCACTCTCAGCAGGGCATTATTCATCTACTGTGCTATCAGAAACTTGAATGTTAATATTGGGCAGGTGATAGCTGATGAAATTAGTGTATGTGCTAACACCTCAAACAACAAAGCACCACTAGGACATCCTTCTTTGATCACTCACCTTTGCAAGCTAGCTGGGGTGGACACTTCTGCTCCACCATTTGAGAGACCAAGGAAAGCCATTGATGAGGCTTATTACAGACAGTATTGTGGAGGTGAGGAAGTAGCTCAGCCAGTTCCACCACGCCATGCTCGTAGAGAGAGAGGGCCAGCACAGAGCAGGACATCTGCTGATACACATGAAGCAGAACCATTCCAGATGAGGGACATGTATATGTCTCTTATAGGTGCTCAGTTGCAGTCTATTCACAGAGGGCAGGTGGCCACTGCTGAGATGATAGTGGGGATGTATGATACACCTCCAGCACACATGTGGACTATGGATGAATTCCATAATGTGGTAGCTTGGCCAGAAGAACCATTGCAAGGAGGAGGAGCTGAAGCAACTGAAGCTTCAGCTAGAGACATGGAAGAAGATGAAGCTGAGGAGGAGGATGCATTTGATGATGATGATGATGAAGAGGAAGAGGAAGATACAGAGGACAGCTCAGACTGATGAGGAGCTGAGATAGCATTTACTGATAAATGCTATCATATGATTATGCTTTTGTGGTTTAAGTTTTCTGAACTTATTTGTTTTTGTTTTTAGATTAGGGTATGATGTACTCTATTGAACACCTGGTTTATTATGATGGTTTGCTATTAACTGTGATTGTGTGATAAGTAATGCTTGATGATACTTATTGATTGATTAATGTTGAGATGATGTGCACATAAAATGCTTATACAGGTGATTCACAAGCTTTGTGAACAAATGCAGGATATCATGATTGTGATTGTGAAATTAAGCAGGATGCGTATGTCAAATGTGAATGAGCTTATATGTGAGGTTTTGAGCTCCAGAGTTGTTATTGTTGAATGCTATTACTTTGAAAGCATGAATGATTTTGCCCAGGTTTTCTATGATTGAATCAATTGCTTGTTTTGCATCATATGATCAAGGCCGTTTGTTCGAACCCTTTTTATTGGCCAAATTCATAAAGTTAGCCTACTAAAAGAGAACACTTTGTGTTCTATCCTTTGAACCCTTAACCTTGAACATACACTGAAACCTTTGATTGAAAAATCTTTACCTTGAGTTAAGTAGAAGATCTTGTGTGGTATTGTTAAATGTTCAAGTTTGGGGTTGTTGGGAAAACATGAAAAGCATTGAGCTAAGAGCTAAAAAGTAAGAATATGCAAAGAAAAAGAAAAGAAAAGAAAAAGAAGTAAAGCTCAATGCAAATGCAAATGCAAAGGCAAAAGGCAAGTTGGGAATGAATAAGATGATTGTGTTATTATGATTCTCTTAACTCAAGGATTTTGTGATCCAGAAAAACCAATTTTCTTGTTAGCCCAGCCACATTATAAGCCATTGAAAAGTCCTTGTGATGATGCATGCTTGTGAATGTTTTTGATTGTGGTAAAATGAAAGGCAATGTTGATTCATGTGACATTGTGATAGTAGAGTGAATGAGTGATTACCTCTTATACACTTGTGTGTGAGTGAAACACTTTATCTAGTGAGGAAATATTCCATGAGCACATGAACATCCATGCTTAATTGATTGATCATTCATGAAAAATAGCATTTGTTGGAATTTAAATGACTTTGTGAACATTAAAGCATGTGCACATCTTGATTGAACTCTTGGTCATAAGTCTGAGTGAAGTTGTTACTTATCTTGAAAAAGAGGATTTTTGAACCATCATATGAATTGGTTGGAGATTGAGTTACATCTTGTTTGCTTGAGGACAAGCAAAGTTCTAATTTTGGGTTATGATAACAGTTGAAAAACTGTTATTTTCATGCTTAAAATTGATACTAAAAGCAACCTTTATACTTAGAAACTAGCTTGAAATCATACTTTTATTCATATTTTCATAAATAAGAGAGCTGGACAGGTTTATGCTTGATTTCAGTGTTTTTGTGCAGGTTTTAAGGTGAATTTGGTGAAAGAAGTGAAGAAGGAGAGAGATGAAATCAGCAAAGACATTAAAAAGTGCAAAAGGAGAAGCCGAAGTCACCGCTCAGCGGCAGTTTACCGATGAGCGGCACTCAGGAGCTTACGGGAGATCCGCTGAGGGGCAAAATGGCTGCTCAGGGGAAGAAACGACTCACGCACTTACCGTTGAGCGGTACTTTACCGCTGAGCGGCACTCTTATGGGCTTGGGCCTAAATTTTGTGTAATTTTAGAATAGTATATAAGCTTTAGGACGTCCTAGGGTTTGGATCTTTGGCAGAAACGAGGCAAACACTCTCTCTTCCACCCCTTTGAAGGAGGATGTTGGATGCTCAGGGTACCTCTTCACCTTTTAGGGTTTATCCTTTCATTCTTTCATTGTAATTCATCTAGGTTCACCATGAATATGGTGAACTAAACTCTGTATGTTTGTTGGGGAATCAATGTAATCTTTTGAAGCTCTCATATATGGAATCTGTTTTTACATCTTTTAATTAAGACTTATGCTTTCTTTCATCATTAGTTAGGGTTTTTCCTCTTTGCTTAATGCTTGCATTGTTTAACTCATTCGATGCATGATTATTGGTTTTGTCGATACGGGAACGTACGGGGAAGTCTAGATCCGGGGAATTTCTCCCAATATTATGTTGGTTGTCGTTAAGCTCCTGCACTTATGAACTGATCATTAGGAATGCTAGGAATTGTATGAACTCATGATTAGGGAGAAGCCTTCTAGAAAGGTACTTAAAGAGTGGCATTAACAATGATGATTTGAATGTTGAATTCCTAAAATATATGAGAGTGGATAAGATGAAATTCCCCAACAACATATTCATACATTAATTTCATTGAAAGTGTTTATCTTTTGCTTTTTGCCATTGATCAAAACTTCATGCATACATGTTTATTTTCTGTCTTGCATATAAAGTCTCAATTATTTCGTTTGTAAGTTTTAGCTAACCAACAAATCACATAACTAAACTAGGCCGTGAGTCCTTTGGGAAGAACGATACTTGGTCCTACCAAGTTTATTACTTGAACGATTCGGTCATACTTGCCGATTGTGAAACAAGTTTGTGACATCATATTTTGGTGATCATAAATTTGTCCATCATCCACTTCGTCCACTTCGTCAAGTTCGTCCACATCGTCTACTTCCTCTACTTCGTCCACTTCGTCCACTTCGTCCAATTCCTCCACTTCCTCCACTTCGTCCATTTCATCCACTTCCTCCACTTCGTAAACTTCATCCACTTCGTCCACTTCCACCACTTCCTCCATTTCGTCTACTTCCTCTACTTCGTCAACTTCGTCCACTTCGTCTACTTCGTCCACTTCCTCCACTTCCTCCACATCCCCCACTTCGTCCAGTTCGTCAAGTTTGTCCCCTTCGTCCACTTCGTCAACTTGGTCAAGTTCGTTCCCTACGTCCACTTCCTCCACTTCCTCCACTTCGTCAACTTCTTCCACTTTGTCCACTTCGTCTTTTTCGTCCACTTCCTCCACTTCCTTAAAATCGTCGAGTTCCTCCACTTCCTTAAAATCGTCGAGTTCCTCCACTTCCTCCACTTCATTCACTTGCTGCACTTCTTCCACTTCGTCAACTTCGTCCACTTCGTCCACTTCCTCCACTTCCCCCACTTCATCCACTTCTTCAACTTCGTCAACTTCTTCCACTTCCTCTACTTCGTCCACTTCCTCCACTTCGTCCAGTTCTTCCACTTCCTCCACTTCGTCCACATCCTCCAGTTCCTCCATTTTGTCCGCTTCATCAAGTTCGTCCACTTCCTCCACTTCCTCCACTTCGTCAAGTTCGTCCACTACCTCTACTTCCTCCACCTCGTCCACTTCCTTCACTTCCTCCATTTCTTCCACTTCCTCAACATCGTCCATTTCCTCCACTTCGTCCACTTCCTCTACTTTGTTCACTTCCTCCACTTCCTCGACATCCTCCACTTCGTCCAATTCGTCAACTTCGTCCACTTCGTCCATTTCGTCCACTTCGTCCATTTCGTCCACTTCGTCTAGTTCGTCCATTTCCTCCACTTCCTCCACTTTCTGCACTTTGTCCACTTCGTCCACTTCTTGCACTTCGTCGACTTCGTCCACTACATCCACTTCGTGCACCTCATCCACTTCGTCAACTTCTTCCACTTCCTCCACGTCGTCCGCGTCGTCAACTTCGTCCACTTCGACCACTTCGTCCAGTTCGTCCTCTTCGTCCACTTCGTTCTATTCGTCCACTTTGTCCACTTCCTGCACTTCCTCCACTTCGTCCACTTCGTCATGTTCGTCCACTTCGTCCACTTCCTCTACTTCTTCCACTTCATCCACTTCGTCCACTTCCTTAATTTCATCCACTTCCTCCACTTCGTCCACTTCCTCCACTTCGTCAACTTCGTCGACCTCGTTAACTTTGTCCATTTTGTCCACTTCGTCTACTTAGTCCTCTTCCTCCACTTTTTCCACTTCGTCCACTTCGTCCACTTCGTCAACATCGTCCACTTTGTCCACTTCTTCCCCTTCCTCCACTTCGTTCACTTCCTTCAGTTCCTACACTTCATCCATTTCGTCCACTTTCTCCACTTCCTCCACTTCGTCAACTTCGTCCACTTCCTCCACATCCTCCACTTCGTCGAATTCGTCAACTTCGTCCCCTTTGTCCATTTCGTCAACTTCGTCCACTTGCTCCACTTCGTCAACTTCTTCCACTTTGTCTTTTTCGTCCACTTCCCCCATTTCCTCATCATTGTCCACTTCCTGCACCTCCTCAACTTCATTAACTTCCTGCACTTCTTCAACTTCGTCAACTTCCTCCACTTCGTCCACTTCGTCCACTTCGTCAACTTCGTTCACTTCGTCCACTTCATCCATTTCGTCCACTTCGTCAACTTCTTCCACTTTGTCCACTTCGTCATTTTCGTCCACTTCCTCCACTTCCTTAAAATCGTTGACTTCCTCCACTTCCTCCACTTCATTCACTTCCTGCACTTCTTCCACTTCGTCAACTTCGTCCACTTCCTCCACTTTGTCCACTTCCTCCAGTTGGTCAACTTCGTCAACTTCCTCCACTTTCTTCACTTCGTCCACTTCCTCCACTTCCTCCACTTCGCCCACTTCGTCCACTTCTTCAACTTCATCCACTTCCTCCACTTCGTCCAGTTCTTCCACTTCCTCCACTTCGTCCACATCCTCCACTTCCTCCATTTCGTCCGCTTCATCAAGTTCGTCCACTTCCTCCACTTCGTCAAGTTCGTCCACTACCTCTACTTCCTGCACCTCGTCCACTTCCTCCATTTCTTCCACTTCCTCCACTTCCTCAACATCGTCCATTTCCTCCACTTCCTCCACTTCATTCACTTCCTCCACTTCGTCCACTTTGTCAAGTTAGTGCACTTCGTCCATTTTGTCGACTTCGTCAAGTTCGTCCACTTCCTCCACTTCCTCCACTTCGCCCACAATCCTGCACTTCCTCCAGTTCGTCCACTTCTTTCACTTCCTCCACTTCCTCCACTTCTTCCACTTCCTCCACTTCGTCCACGTCGTCAACTTTGTCCACTTCGTCCGCTTCGTCCACTTCGTCCTCCTCGTCAACTTCGTCCACTTCGTCAAGTTAGTGCACTTCGTCCACTTCGCCAAGTTCGTGCACTTCGTCCACTTCCTCCACTTCCTCCCCTCCCTCTACTTGTTCTATGATGAGAGGGTCGCACCTCCCACAAAAGTTGTGCATAAAAGAATGCAGTATAGTGCTAGGAAGTGACTCCTAGGTCGTCTCTCAAGGACCAAATGTGGTTCGAGTCTTAGGTCAAACACGTAGTGGGGGGTTTTGTGAAAGTTTGTTTGTGGATGAAATTAAAAGGCGTCGAATTAAAATTTTAAAACAGTAAAATGAAAGAAAATAAAACTTATGACCCATTCATCTACCAAAAGAAATTAAACATTGCAACTGCTTATAAAGAACTACCTCCTTACCCGTGACACATCCATGTATTCAATCCAAAGAAAATTAAATAATTAAAAGCAAGCTACTTTTAAACAAATTAAAAACCGAACTTGTGTTAACTTGAAAGCACCGATTTAACGCAACAGTTAAATAAAGAAACTCATCTAAAACGTGCAACACTCAGCTAACAAAGAAAATGTACGTTGTAGTCATCTAGAAGGGCACATCACCAGCGGAAACAATAATGAAAACGTGCTTGAACAATATAATAATATAAATTAGTAAACATTTTACCCTAAAAGCATTTCAATGTAGAGAATAAAAGAAAATAATTATCGGTCCAAGGGTTAAAGACAAATTGAAGAATCTATTGGAGCTCTCTGATTTTTCCAGCACATTGTATTGAGCTTTAACCATGTGCACATTCTCTAAAGGTTGAAAGAAAAGACCGTTGTACATACCAAAAGCAAGGTTACGTGGGATCAAAATAAAATAAATAGGCTGAGACATCACTTTCTCCAAGCATCTAGACCTACATGCTACTCCCTCTCTTTAAAGCAAAGAAAAACCCAACTAATAGGTGGCGGCTCGCTGTTCATTCCCTCCAGCTCAACCGTAACCCTTCATTTTTCCAGTGCCTCTTTTTCTCAGTGAAGATGATGATCCTCTACCAGGTGGCGGCTGGGTCTTAACTCAAAAAGTAGAGAAAGATGACTTGTGCCCCCTCTGGACCAACCTCCGTGTGAATCCAAGACTTGCTCCTGGCCTTGGTGGACTCTCCTGTTCTCCCCGTGCACACCCCCAATTTACTGAAAAAAAATGAAAGCCACTTCCTCTACTGGATTCTTCGTGCACCTCCATGTCTTGTTGGATGCTACCTTCTGGACCAGCCCGTGAATAAGGGTGAATGACCCCCTAAAAACAACGTCCTCTCCTCTCCGTAGCTCCCTTTTTTCTCCAAAGCTGGACTTGTTTTCCTCTGGACCGTGGCATCCTTTTTTCTCTTCCAGCACCACCTCATTTCTGCTCCCTGTTGGACGTGTGTTGCAGGTCGTGTGCATCCAAATTGCTGAACGTCACCTCTGCTGGACCGAGAGCTGCTCCTTTGCTTTTTGGACCGCGTATTGAACTTAGATGTCACTCTTCTTTGCTGAACCATCTCCGCGTGAAAGCAGGTCGTGGGCCGCATGCGTGGAGTGTGAAGGCTGGATGTTGATGCTTCTCCACGTGTGTAGGCTGCTGGACAGCGCATGCTTCACTTTGCCAAATGAAGCCCTTCTTTTCTGCTGCCAAGCTGGACCTGGGCCGTGATGTTGTGTTTTTTCGTTCCAGCAAGCAACATGCACATCTCCAAGTGCACCCCCAAATATGAAATTCACACCTCCTCACTCATTTAGCCTCTAAATGTCCCAAATTGTATTTCCAAAATTTTCCCTACAATTAATAATGCAAATAATTAGCTCAAATCATTCAAATTAATTAAAATAAGAATTTCTGATCAAATTAAGCACAATTAGGAAAAATGGGAAAATACCGGACATTTAAGCACAATTCCCCGATTAATTCTAGTACAATAAACTAAGTGAAGTGAATAAAATATTGACTCATCATTCTACTTCGTCGACTTCCTCCACTTCATCCACTTTGTCGACTTCATCCACTTCCTCATCTTCATCGTCCACTTCGTCCAATTCGTCCACTTCGTCAACTTTGTCGAGTTCGTGCACTTCGTCAAGTTCGTGAACTTCGTTAACTTCGTCAACTTGGTCCACTTCCTCCACTCCGTCCACTTCCTCCACTTCATCCACTTTGTCCACTTCTTCATCTTCTTCTTCCTCTTTGTCCATTGATGAGTCAATATTTTATTCACTTCACTTAGTTTAGTGTGCTAGAATTAATCAGGAAATTGTACTTAATTGTCTAGTATTTTCCCATTTTTCCTAATTGTGCTCAATTTGATCGGAAATTTTTATTTTAATTAATTTGGAATATTTGAGCTGATTAAATGCATTTTGGATTACAGGAAGAATTTTGGAAATACAATTTGGGACATTTGGAAGAATATTCATTTTCACACTGTGCTACTAATTGGAAGAAGCTACGCTGCATTGAGTTATTTTGTGTTGAATAGAAAAAGATTGGAAGAAGTGTGCCAGCATGTAGAAGCACACGGCTCTTGTACTTAAATGTGTGAAATTGAAGAATATAAATGGATGGGACTGCACACGTGAAAGTGGAGAGAAGTCTTTCAATTATTTATTAAATTTTAAGAAGCAAGACTTTGGAACATTGCATCTCACGGCCTTAAGGCATGCCAACACAAAATGGAATCTATTTCTCTTTTAGCAAAATGGGCAAATGGAAGACAAGGGCCCACATAGAAGCACATGGTCCAGCCGAGAAAATGAATTGGAGGTGCTGCCACGTTTTCTTGGAAGTGTCACAGCCCACACGCTGGCAGCAAGGGGTGCACATCGAGAAGCTGGATTCATTTGGAGAGGAGCACACGGCAACAACATGGGCCCATGGAAGCAAGCATTGGAGGCACACGGAAACGGTCCAGTAGCAGCTGCAAGCACTTTAGAGGTGGCATGGAGAAAAAAAATGAAAGCACAGCAGCGTCCAGCTTCCACGCACACGGTCCAGAACTTCACGCGGACATTCATTTGACGGTCCAGCAAGCACACGCCCATTTTTTTTTTCACGCTTCTCAGCTGATTCGCATCCAACACCTTCTTCCATTCAGCAGCACACCACGCTGATGAAGAGGCACTTACGGCCTTGATCCAGCAAGAAGAGAAGAACCCACACGGAAGAGGGTCACGGCCCAAAGTGGAAGCATCCACCAGTAACATACACGGATGGCAGCAGCGGGTGTGCACGAAGAAGCCATGGCCCAGCACATTCCAGCAACACACGTCCAACACCTTGATTCCAGAAGCTTGGAGATTAAGGCACGGTCCAGTAGCAAAGCAACACGTGGTGGCAGGAGAGAAGCGGCCCAGAGATTGCTTGCAAACGGGTGGCATCCAGCAATCAACACATCTAGCAGGAGGTGGCCTTCACGGTCCAGCAACTCCACGGCCCAGCTAACATCCAGCAGATTGGAAGTGGTGTGTGCATGGAGAGAAAGGGTGCATCCAGCAATGTAGAGGGCTGATGTTAGAAGCAAGAGAACAGCACACACGGAAGACGGTCCAGAAAGAGGAGAGCTGCACGGAAGGGGTGGGTGATTCATCTTTTAATTTGAAGCTCCAGCCGCAACCTAGTACGGAAATTTTTTTAGCTATGGAGGGCTACGGCTAGAGGGAGAGTGAGAGAAAGAGCTCCAGCCACACTTGCTTAGCTCTCTTTTTGGTTAGGAACATTTTCATTTTGAAAGAAAGAAATTAAAAGTGTGAATGTTGTTACGGTGGAATGAAGAAGCTTCACTTTAATTTGATGTTGTTGAATACCGATTGCCATTTTCAATATTTTCTGTTCAAGCATTTTGTTTTTATTAAAGTTTTCATTCTAGCATTTTACTGTGCACGTGGCTCTCGGTTTAATTTTTATTCAGAAGGTGATTGAAAGCGTGGACAGTGATTAGGTGAAGCTGGAAGAAGTGCAGCACCGAGAGGGAAAGAATGGATGCAGCGAGGAACATGTGCTTTGGAGGTTCACCGCTAGAGTGGAAGCATGGTGATGAATGAAATTTTAATTTTAAAAGTTTTGTGCACGGATAGCAGCAAGAGAAATGGTAGTAGAACGTTAGGTGGAGTGTGAGGTGTCACGCGAAATTCTGTCCTTGGAATAGAAGCATTTTTGCATTGGAAATACGTAGGTGTTGGTTCATTGGGAGGTGCACATGCCACGGTTGGTAGAGAGGTGTCACGGTCTTGTTGGCTTTTAGGAAGCACAACACGCATGGCTTCACACAGGACCGGCTGCCACCTAAGTGAAATTCATTTTCTTTTTGGCTTGACAAAAGGGTTGCACGGTGAAGAAGTGGATGCACTCGGAAGTGGTGTGTTGTCACGGTTTAATGGAGTAACGGTTTTAGTTTTCTTTACTTCGTCAAACATTTAATGTTAAATTTCTTCAAGCATTCATTTCAATTCCGCCATTCTCAGTTTGCATTTAATTGTTTGGCTAAACGTTGCACTTTCAATTTGGTTAAAGTACTTTTCAATTTAATGTTCTCTATTTTTCTTGGTTGTGATATTTTAGTATTGATGTTAGTTTAACTGTTTTAATCATGTGTTTACAGTCGTGTTTTAAAGTTGAGTTCAATTGCATTCACAAACCTTTCAAAAACCCCCCCACTACGTGTTCGATCTGAGACTGAACCGCAAATTGGTCCTTGAGAGACGACCTAGGAGTCACTTCCTAGTACTATACTGCATTCTTTTATGCACAACTTTTGTTGGGAGGTGCGACCCTCTCATCATCCACTTCGTCCACTTCGTCAAGTTCAAGCACTGCGTCTACTTCGTCTAGTTCTTGCACTTCGTCAACTTCGTCCACTTCCTCCACCTCCTCTACTTCATCCACTTCATCCACTTCGTCCATTACTTCATCTTCTTCTACCATTTCTTCCACTTCCTCCTCTACCTCCACTTCCTCAACTTCCTCTACTTCCTCCAGTTCGTCAACTTCTTCCACTTCGCCCACTTTGTCAACTTCCTCCACTTCCTGCACTCCCTCAACATCGTCCACTTCCTCCACTTCCTCCACTTCTTCCACTTTGTCAACTTTGTCAACTTCGTCCCCTTCGTCCACGTCCTCCACTTCGTCAAGCTCGTCTACTTCGTTCGCTTCCTCCACTTACTCCACTTCATCCACTTCCTCCACTTCCTCTACTTCCTCCACTTCGTCCACTTCTTCCACTTCGTCCACTTCATCCACTTCGTCCACTTCGTTCACTTCGTCAACTTCGTCCCCTTCGTCCACTTCGTCCACTTTCTCCACTTCATCAACTTCCTCCACTTCCTCCACTTCATCCACTTTGTCCACTTCCTCCACTTCATCCACTTTGTCCACTTCGTCCACTTCGTCAACTGGATGCATTTCGTCCACTACGTCAACTTCGTCAAGTTCGTCCCCTTTGTTCCCTTGGTCCACTTCGTCCACTTAGTCCACTTCGTAAACTTCGTCAACTTCTTCCAATTCGTGCACTTCCTCCACTTCCTCAGCATCGTCCACTTCCTCCACTTCCTCCACTTCGTCAACTTCGTCCATTTCGTCCACTTCATCCACTTCGACCACTTCGTCAAGTTTGTCCACTTCCTCCACTACCATCACTACCTCCAATTCATCCACTTCGTCCACTTCTTCATCTTCCTATTCCACTTCGTCAACTTCGTCAACTTCGTGCAGTTCGTCAACATTGTCCACTTCCTCCACTTAACTTCATCCACTTCTTCCACTTCATCCACTTCCTCCACTTCCTCAAAATTGTCCACTTCCCAGAAACTTGCTCCCCTTCCTCCACCTCCTCCACTTCTTCCACTTCGTCACCTTTGTCAACATCGTCCACTTCGTCCATGTCCTCCACTTCATCAAGTTCGTATACTTCCTCCACTTCCTCCACTTCCTCTAATTCCTCCACTTCGTCCACTTATTCCACTTCCTCCACTTTCTCCACTTCATCCACTTCGTTTGCTTTCTCCACTTCGTCCACTTCATCAATTTCGACCACTTTGTCCCCTTCGTCAACTTCGTAAAGTTCTTGCACTTCGTCCACTTCGTCTACTTCCTCCACTTCGTCGACTTCCTCCACTTCATCCACTTTGTCCACTTGGTCCACTTCTTCATCTTCTTCTTCCACTTTGTCCAATTCATCCACTTCGTCAATTTCGTCAACTGGATGCATTTCGTCCACTTCATCCTCTATGTCAACTTCGTCAACTTTGTCCACTTCCTCAACATCGTCCACTTCCTCCACTTCCTCCACTTCCTTCACTTCTTCCACTTCGTCAACCTCGTCCACTTCCTCCACTTCGTCTTCTTCGTCAACTTCCTCCACTTCGTCCATTTCGTCCACTTCATCCACTTTGTCCAATTTCTTCAAGTTCGTCCACTTCCTCCACTTCCTCCACTACCTCCACCCCATCCACTTCGTCCACTTCATCCACTTCTTCATCTTCCTATTCCACTTCGTCCACTTCGTCAACTTCGTGCACTTCGTCAACATCGTCCACTTCGTGCACTTCCTCCACTTCCTCCACTTCCCTCACTTTGTCCACTTCTTCAACTTCTTCCACTTCGTCCACTTCGTCAACTTCTTCCACTTCCTCCACCTCTTCCACTTTGTCAACTTTGTCGACATCGTCCACTTCGTCCATGTCCTCAATTCGTCAAGTTCGTCTACTTCGTCCACTTCCTCCACTTCCTCCACTTCCTCCAATTCCTCCACTTCGTCCACTTCGTCCACTTCGTCAATTTCGTCCACTTCGTCCACTTCCTCCATTTCCTCCACTTCATCCACTTCGTCCACTTCTTTATCTTCCTATTCTACTTCGTCCGCTTTCTCCACTTCGTCAATTTCGTCCACTACGTCCACTTCGTCAACTTTGTAAAGTTCTTGCACTTCCTCCACTTCCTCCACTTCATCGACTCCCTCCACTTCCTCCACTTCATCCACTTTGGCCACTTCCTCCACTTCATCCACTTTGTCCAATTCGTCCACTTCGTCACCTTCGCCAACTGGATGCATTTCGTCCACTACTTCAACTTCGTCAAGTTCGTCCCCTTCGTCCACTTCCTCCACTTTGTCAACTTCTTCCACTTCGTGCATTTCCTCCACTTTGTCCAATTCGTCCACTTCGTCAACTGGATCCATTTCGTCCACTTTGTCCACTACGTCAACTTCGTCAACTTCGTCCCCTTCGTCCACTTCATCCACTTCCTCCACTTCGTTCACTTCCTCCACTTCCTCGACTTCGTCCAGCTCGTCCACTTCGTCCATTTCGTCCACTTCATCCACTTCGTCCACTTCGTCAAGTTTGTCCACTTCGTCCACTTCGTCCACTACCTCCACTACCTCCACTTCATGCACTTCGTCCACTTCTTCATCTTCCAATTCGACTTCGTCCACTTCGTCAAGTTCGTGCACTTTGATGAATCGTTATTTCTTGAATTATATTTAGTTTATTGCACTTAAATAAACCAGGGAATTGTGTCTAATTGTCTGTTATTTCCCCGTTTTCCGAATTCTGCTTAATTTGGTCGGAAATTTACAATTGTGCTAATTTGGGTTTTCTGAGCTGATTAAGTGCATTTTTGAAGTGCAGGAAAATTTTGGAAATACATTTTGGGACATGAGGAAGAATGCCAAATAAATTCAAGACTTTCCACACAGACATTTTTGAATTAATTAAATTGTAATTCAGTAGTTTAGAATTTCTGTATTAACTTTTACATTTTGGGACAATTTTTGGTAAATTAGATTAGACCCAAAAAGTAGAGAAAGAAGGCTTGGCATCTTAGGGTTTTTGTGTGGACCCCACCCTTATTAAAATGGGAACTCACGGCCTAAGGGAACAGCAGCCGCCACTCACTCCTAGTCTCTGGGTTTTGTTTTTTTTTTGCTTTTGCTTTGAACGTTTTGGGAATGTGAGAACTGGGGAGTGTATTCACGTTGAAAATGGATGAAAGAACTTCATTTTAATTTGGCTGATTTACTCATTGGCATTTTCATTTCTTTGGTTCAAGCAATTTTTTCTTTTAGAGAAACGTTGAACGTTGGGTACACCTTGAGAAGCTCTCGTTTCTTTTCATTCCAGTAGCTCCCTTCCTTTCTCGGTTTGCATCCTTGGAGAAGAATGAATGCTGAACGGTGCACACAAGCAGTAAGCCATTTTTACTTAGAGAATGAAGAAGTGATTTGATGGAAGTAGGTAGTGTGCACGTGAATGTGACCTGGAAGCTGCTGGATCCTTGTTGGGACGTGAGATGCACACGAAATTGAGACTCTCGGTCACAGCTTGGAGAAAAAAGCACGCGGACGGTTGCAATGTAGAGAGCCCCAAATGGACGCTGTTACTGGAGAAGGAGGGTTGATTTCATTTGGAGCAGGTGCAAAGGGTGTGCACGGCGTCCAGCAGGAGGCACATGGGTGATTTTCTTTTTGGAGGGTACTTCATCATTGGACAGGTGCAGCACGTTACGGTCAGGATATAGACATTTAGGAGGAGTTTCATTGTTCATTTTAAAAGGGAGCGGTCAATTCATTTTGCTTTGAGAAAAAAGGAAGAGTTGTTACATTTTCAATTGGAGAAAAGCATTTCAATTTTTGCTGAAGCGGTGTTGAATGGAGAAGAGGCACGCAGCTGCTACTGCACACGTCCAGCCGGGAGGAAGGACACATCATGGAGCGTCCAACTTAAGAGAAGATGAGTTTTAAATTCTAGAAGCACTATTACGTCCAGCACAGGGTGATGCAGTCACGGCTAGAGAGATGTTGTGCCATAATGAAATTTTAATTTCTTTCTTGGAGAATGAAGCACTTGGTGTCACGTTTGGTGCAGCACGCTCAAGGGATTAAAGTTTCTTTTATTTAATTCAAGCTACACAGTATTGGATGAAGCAGAGTAGTGCCAAGTGGTTTTAGTTTTCCTACTACTTCAAGTATTTAATGTTAAATGTTCTTTAAGCATTCATTTCAATTGCCTACCATTTTCATGTTTGCATTTAATTGTGTAGATCAATGTTGCACTTTTAATTTGATTTAAGCACTTTTCATTTTAATGTCCTCTATTTTTCGTGGTTGTGATATTTTAGTTACGATGTTAGCTTAAGTGACCTGTCATTTTAATTTTGTGTTTATATCTGTGTTTACATCCGTGTTTATGTTCGTGTTTTAATTTAGTTTACTCGCATTCACAAAATCTTCAAAACACCCCCCCAACCACGTGTTGATCTGAGACTGAACCCAATTTTGTCCTTGAGAGACGACCTAGGAGTCACTTCCTAGTCTATACTGCATTCTTTTATGCACAATTTTTGTGGGAGGTGCGACCCTCTCATCACACTTCGTCAACATCGTTCACTTCCTCCATTTCCTCCACTTCCCTCACTTCCTCCCCTTCGTCAATTTCTTCCACTTCGTCCACTTCCTCAACATCTTCCACTTCCTCTACTTGCTGCCCTTCCTCCACTTCCTCCACTTCTTCCGCTTTGTCAACATCGTCCCCTTCGTCAAGTTCGTCTACTTCGTCCACTTCCTCCACTTCCTCCACTTCCTCTAATTCCTCCACTTCGTCCACTTCTTCCACTTCGTCCACTTCATCTATTTCGTCCGCTTTCTCCACTTCGTCAATTTCATCCACTTCGCCCACTTCGTCAACTTTGTAAAGTTCTTGCACTTCGTCCACTTCCTCCACTTCCTCCACTTCCTCCACTTCATCCAATTTGTCAACTTCGTCCACTTCTTCATCTTCTTCTTCCACTTTGTCCAATTCGTCCACTTCGTCAACTGGATGCATTTCGTCCACTTCGTCCACTACGTCAACTTCGTCAAGTTCGTCCCCTTCGTCCACTTCCTCCATTTCCTCCACTTCGTCCAGTTTGTAGACTTCCTCCACTTCCTCAACATTGTCCACTTCCTCTACTTCCTCAACATCGTCCACTTCCTCCACTTCCTCCACTTCCTCAACATCGTCCACTTCCTCCACTTCCTACACTTGATTCACTTCCTCCATTTCTTCCACTTCGTCAACTTCGTCCACTTCCTCCACTTCGTCCACTTCCTCCACTTCCTCCACTTCGTCCACTTCCTCCACTTCGTCCATTTCATCCTCTTCATCCAGTTCGTCAACTTCGTCAAGTTCGTCCACTTCCTCCACTACCTCCACTTCATCCACTTCGTCCACTTCTTCATCTTCCTATTCCGCTTCGTCCGCTTTCTCCACTTCGTGCACTTCGTCCACTTTGTCAATTTCGTCCACTTCATAAAGTTCTTGCACTTCGTCGACTTCCTCCACTTCCTCCACTTCGTCGACTTCCTCTACTTTATCCACTTTGTCTACTTCATCCACTTTGTCCAATTCGTCCACTTCGTCAACTTCGTCAACTAGATGCATTTCGTCCACTTCGTTCACTATGTCAACTTCGTCAAGTTCATCCCCTTCGTCCACTTCGTCCACTTCGTCAACTTCTACCACTTTGTCCTCTTTGTCCACTTCCTTCACTTCCTCAACATCGTCCATTTCTTCCACTTCCTCCACTTCGTCCACTTCGTCCACTTCGTCAACTTTGTCGACTTCGTCCATTTCGTCCACTTCATCCACTTCGTCCACTTCGTCAAGTTTGTCCACTTCGTCCACTTCGTCCACTTCCTCCACTACCTCCACTACCTCCACTTCATCCACTTCGTCCACTTCTTCATCTTCCTATTCCACTTCGTCCACTTCGTCAACTTCGTCAACCTCGTGCACTTCGTCAACATCGTCCACTTCGTCTACTTCGTCCACTTGCTCCACTTGCTCCGCTTCCCTCACTTCGTCCACTTCTTCAACTTCTTCCACTTTGTCCACTTCATCAACTTCTTCCACTTCCTCCACTTCCTCAACATCGTCCACTTGCTCCCCTTCCTCCACTTCCTCTACTTCCTCTACTTCTTCAACTTTGTCAACTTTGTCAACATCGTCCACTTCGTCCATGTCCTCCACTTCGTCAAGTTCGTCTACTTCGTCCACTTCGTCCACTTCCTCTAATTCCTCCACTTCGTCCACTTCTTCCACTTCATCCACTTCGTCCGCTTTCTCCACTTCGTCCACTTCGTCAATTTCGTCCACTTCGTCCAGTTCGTCAACTACGTAAAGTTCTTGCACTTAGTCCACTTCGTCCACTTCCTCGAGTTCGTCCACTTTGTCCAATTTGTCCACTTCGTCAACTTCGTCCACTGGATGCATTTCGTCCACTACGTCAACTTCGTCAAGTTCGTCCCCTTCGTTCACTTCCTCCACTTCGTCCACTTCTTCCACTTGGTCTACTTTGTCCACTTCCTCCACATCCTCAACATCGTCACTTCCTCCACTTCCTCCACTTGATTCACTTCCTCCACTTCTTCCACTTCGTCAACTTTGTCAACTTCCTCCACTTCGTCCACTTCGTCCACTTCGTCCATTTCGTCCACTTCGTCCACTTCATCCACTTCGTCAAGTTCGTCCACTTCCTCCACTACCTCCACTTCATCCACTTCTTCCACTTCTCCATCTTCCTATTCCACTTCGTTCGCTTTCTCCACTTCGTCCACTTCGTCAATTTCGTCCAGTTCTTCTACTTCGTCAACTTCGTCTAGTTTGTCCACTGCGCCGACCTCGTCCACTTTCTCAACTTTCTCAACTTCCTCCACTTCCTCCACTTCATCCACTTCGTCACTTCTTCCACTTCTTCATATTTTTCTTCCACTTCGTCCACTTCGTCAACTTTGCGCACTTCGACCATAATGTCGACTTCCTCCACTTACTCCACTTCCTCCACTTCGTCCACTTTGTTCACTTCGCCCACTTCGTCAACTTCGTCCCCTTCGTAAAGTTCGTGCACTTCGTCCACTTCCTCTACGTCGTCCACTTCTTCCTCTGCGTCCACTTCCTCCACTTCATGCACTTTGTCCACTTCATCCACTTCTTCATCTTCTTCTTCCACTTTGTCCCCTTCATCCACTTCGTCCATTTCGTCTACATCGTCAAGTTCGTGCACTTCCTCCACTTCATCCAATTCATCCACTTCGTCAACTTCCTACACTTCGTCCACATCATCCACCTCGTCCACTTCCTCCACTTCCTCCCCTTCCTCCACTTCATGCACTTCCTTCACTCCGTCCACTTCGTCCACTTTGTCCACATCGTCAACTTCGTCAACTTCGTCCACTTCGTCCACTTCTTCATCATCTTCTTCCACTTCGTCCACTTCGTCAACTTCGTCCCCTTCCTCCACTTCGTCCACTTCCTCCACTTCCTCTACTTCGTCAACTTCTTCCACTTCATCCACTTCGTCAACTTCGTCCACTTCCTCAATATCGTCCACTTGCTCCACTTCATTCACTTTGTCCACTTCTTCCACTTCGTCAACTTCGTCCACTACCTCCACTTCCTCCACTTCGTCCACTTCCTCAACCTCATCAAGATCGTCCACCTCGTCCACTTCCTCTACTTCATCTTCTTCTTTCACTTCGTCCACTTCGTCAAGTTCGTGCTCTTCGTCTACATCGTCCACTTTTTGCACTTCCTACACTTTGTCCACTTTGTCCACTTTGTCCACTTCGTCCACTTCGTCCACTTCGTTCACTTCGTCCACTTCGTCCACTCCATCCCCTTCGTCCACTTTCTCCATTTTGTCCACTTCGTCCACATCCTCCACTTCCTCCACTTCGTCAACTTCGTCCACTCCGTCCACTTCGTCCCCTTCGTCCACTTCCTCTATTTTGTCCACTTCGTCCACATCCTCCACTTCCTCCACTTCGTCCCCTTCATCCCCTTCGTCCCCTTCTCCACTTCGTCCACCTCCTCCACTTCATCCATTACGTCCACTTCCTCCATGATGAGAGGGTCGCACCTCCCAACAAAAGTTGTGCATAAAAGAATGCAGTATAGTGCTAAGACATGACTCCTAGGTCGTCTCTCGAGGACCAAATTTGGTTCAAGTCTCAGGTCAAACACGCAGGGGGGTTTTGTGAAAGATTGTGAATGCAATTGACGAAATTAAAGACGAGATTTAAATACAACCGAATACAATTGGAAACATCAAGGTAAATGAAAATATTAAATCGAACAATCTTGAACCGCACAACAACCAGTTAATTAAATTTGACTTAGAAAAAAAAAATAAAATGGATCAGCTAATAGAATGGAATAAAACCAAACGAACTAGTGACTAAATACACATGAAATAGCTAACCTATAAGACCAAATGTTCTATGTTAGCCTTGGACGCATTAAATGCATAAACTAATTAAATTGATAAACCATAATCAGCTAAAATGAGACTTCAAATTGAATGCAATCTATTTATCATGTTGATGTGCAACGCATCAAGCACCCTGTAGCAAATGGATCACCTCGCTTTTAAATTAAAGGACATAGAACACTGTTGCTCCAATGTTAAATGTTCATTCTCAAATGACCGTGTGTTTTATCCTCCAAGAAAGTGCTCCTAATCATCTTGGCACGCGTCCCATCCCCCTTGACTACCACCTACTTTACTTCTCATTCCATATATTAAAAGCAATCTCTTTTCTTCCATTCTTCCAGTAGCCGTGGCCCAAAATACCGTGACACCTACTGCTCATGGACGTGACAATCACCGTGCCTTCTTATCGTGTGCATACCACTCACACTAATGTGTTGCTGGTTCTTCCCATCTCCACGCAATAAAAAAAAAACCCGAGAGCTCCATTGGAATGAATTGCTTTATCTTAAAACAATAAAAGCACTGTGTGCTCCCTTTCTAGAACGTGACACCACTCTTCCACCTAATCTATTCTTCACTTCACATTCCCGTACGTTCCCTGTGACAGCACCGCTTCCTTCAAAGTCACTTTTCTCCAATTGAAATTTACATAGACCGTGCACACCAGCGCTTTCTTATCTCCACGTCATTCTACTGCTCCTATTCAACACGCTTCATTCCCTTCAGACTTCCAACCGTGCATCAACTTCTCCAATCAACACTTGCATCCATTCAACCATTCCCGTGAGCTGCTGCCTTCAAATCAGCTTCCTTCCCACCTTGACATCGTGCAGCTATGATGAATGAAAGCAAAAGAAATGTGCACGCTCCTTCCAGTAGCCGTGCATCACCGCTTCACTCCAGGAAAGAAAAGGAACCAGCTTGCTTCCTTAGCTCCACGTCCGTGCACAACATTATGTTCCAGCTCAACAACGTGACCTTGCTGGACCGAAAGCTTCAATCAGAGATGCACAAAACCAAATAAAATGGGCAACGAGAAATCAACAAAAAGAGTCAACATTCTCTTCCTTCTTCATTTGAAATCCAGCGTTCTACTTCTTAAAGCTGGACGTTGTAGTAGCGGCATGTGCTTCCCTTTCCAATTTAAATGTTTGAACCCAAGAAAATAAAATGACCATGTGTAATCCGCAAAGTGAAAAAAATGAAACCTTTTCTTTCATTCATCATGAAAAATTCATAAACATCCTCCTCCCCCAGGAACACAAGCCGGGAGAAAAACTAGTAAAAAGTGTTTCAAAAATGCCAGGAATTCAAAAACCAGAGCCTCCCAAAACAAGAGCCGAGAGAGTCCCCCGTAAATTGGCAAGTGGCGGCTTAACCTAAAGGCCGTGTGTCTCCACTTTAATGAGGGTGGGGTCCACACAAAAGAAAAATCCTAGGTCCAAGTCACTAATCTTTACTTTTGGGCTTAATCTACTTTACCAAAAATTGACCCAAAATGTAAGAGTCGATACAGAAATTCTAAACTACTGAATTACAATTTAATTAATTCTAAAATGTCTGTGTGGAGAGTCTTGAATTTATTCGGCATTCTTCCTGATGTCCCAAAATGTATTTCCGAAATTTTCCTGCACTTCAAAAATGCACTTAATCAGCTCAGAAAACCCAAATTAGCACAATTACAAATTTCCGACCAAATTGAGCAAAATTCGGAAAACGGGGAAATAACAAACAATTAAACACAATTCCCTGGTTTATTTAAGTGCAATAAACTAAATATAATTCCAGAAATAACGACTCATCAAAATATACCACACTTAGTCTTTTGCACTCCTGGGCAAAACCAAAACGAAAACCAGGGAACTACTCAAACATCAGGGAGTTGACACAGACTCGACAGATAGACAACAAAGACTCCAAAACAGAACCACAGTTGCACAATTCTCACGAAATCTGGACAGTAAAAGGTATAGGCAGAATCCAACACAGAGTCAACGAAAGCAGATACTCAAAGAATCATCCAAACAAGTCAGTACAAGGAAAGCAGTCAATCAGTTCAAGAGATGAATCAAAAGCAACAGAGCCTCACAGATGCACACAATCAGTGTTTCTCTCAAGTGTTTAAGGTAAATCAATGTCACTCAATGCACTCAAGAAAGCAATCACAAATAGACTTGGCAAGCCTCTAATATCAACACTCAAGCATATATGCATGTTCAAATCAAAAGGTCTTTTCATGGTTGTAATGGGGCCAAGGACAAGGGAGGATATATCTAGATAAGAAGCTACAAACCATAAGGAACAGAGGAGCAATGGGGAACAAGTGTAAACACATTCAAATACACCCACAACCTCTAATTACATCCTCTTCTTGACTCCATTATTCACAATTCTTCACATTTTTTTTTCACTATTTTTCTGCTCTCTTTTTTTCCATCTTGTCTCTTTTCTTTTCTCTCTTTTCAAAACAAAACCGTAAAAGACAAGATACACATATATTTACCAAAACAAAACAAGAAGAGGAACCAACTAGCCAACTCATCAGAAACCCCCAAGAGACCACACTTGTTCCCAAAACACTTCCAAAGCTCCAAAATTCCCTAAGGTTAAGGTAATCATTGTTTTTCACTGAGGGCTAGTGTATGAGCTTCAAAACAAGGAAATGGTGGAAAGCATAGGCTCAAAATGGGTTATCAAAGAATTAAAACAAGGTAAGCTTATTTGGCTAGAGAGGCTCAAGAACAAAATTGCCTTTATCACTTCCAAACATGCATATCAATTGAGAATTATCAACAAGAGTCAAGCCAAGGCATATGTGCAAGCAATCAAGAGACATATCACACACAAGAAAGAACATAAAATGGCTTAAATTCTCACACAGGGCATTTGTGTCACAATCAATTCAACTCTCAAACATCATGATCATCTTCCAAGCAAAGAAAAGCAAGGAATCCAACATCTCAGAGTATCAATGAAGTGAAGGAAAACTGACAACCTAACCACAATCCAGAATTTACGAAAAGCATGCAAAACTGTACACAAGACACAACAAACTACATAAAAAAAACCGAAACATGAACAAAGAGACAACCTCCCCTAATAGACCACACTTAAACGACACAATGTCCTCAGTGTGTCACAATCAGTAGATCAAACAATCAGAACAATCATCAGATATTGACAAAGTGCAATAAAAGTGAGGAGGGGAGGAGAAAAGAAACTCCCTGAGTCAGATGGGAGGATAGGTGGGGTGGACCAAAGACGTCTCCTCCACCACTACATCCAATAAAGAAGGGTTGCTGAGGAAGGGCTTCAGTCTATGCCCGTTCACCTTGAAGCTTTTAGCTGTAGATGGACCTTGGATCTCTACTGCACCATAAGGATAAACATTAGTCACAACAAAAGGTCCAGTCCATTTTGATCTCAACTTACCACCCATGAGGCCGAGTCTAGAGTTATACAACAAAACCTGTTGGCCAACCTCGAAGTCCTTTCTAACAATAGAACTATCATGGAACTTCTTTGTCCTTTCCTTGTAGAACTTCAAGTTGTCATATGCCTCCAATCGGATCTCATCCAATTCATTCAGTTGCAACCTTCTTTCCTCTCCAGCTTGGTCCATGGAGAAGTTGCAAATCTTCACAGCCCAATATGCCCGATGCTCAATCTCGACCGGTAGATGACATGCTTTTCCGAAGACAACCCGGTAGGGAGACATCCCTATCGGTCCATGGAGAAGTTGCAAATCTTCACAGCCCAATATGCCCGATGCTCAATCTTCACAGCCCAATATGCCCGATGCTCAATCTCGACCGGTAGATGACATGCTTTTCCGAAGACAACCCGGTAGGGAGACATCCCTATCAGTGCTTTGTAAGCTGTCCTATGAGCCCAAAGAGCATCGTCCAACCTATTGCTCCAATCTTTCCTGTTGGGCTGGACAATCTTCTCCAAAATCCTCTTAATCTCCCTGTTGGAGATCTCAGCCTGCCCATTTGTTTGGGGGTGGTAAGGTGTAGAAACTCTGTGCGTAACCCCATATTTCTTGAGCAAAGCTTGCATGGATCTGTTGCAAAAATGGGTTCCTTGATCACTAACAATTGTTCTAGGCACTCCAAACCTGCAAAAGAGGTGAGATCTAACAAAATCTACAACAACCCGAGCATCATTAGTCCTGGTGGCTCTAGCTTCCACCCATTTTGAAACATAATCCACAACAAGGAGAATACAAGAGAAACCAAAAGAAACAGGAAAAGGACCCATGAAATCTATACCCCATACATCAAACACCTCACAGAACAACATAGGTTGTTGAGGCATCTCTTGTCTCTGTGAAATTGATCCTCCTGCTCTCTGACAAGGCTCACAAGTGCTGCAAATCTTCTCCGCATCTTTGAAGATGGAAGGCCAATAGAAACCACAGTCAAGCACCCTGCGAGCTGTTCTCTGTATCCCCAGATGACCACCAGGTGAGGAGGCATGACAAAACTGCAGGACCGAGTCAATCTCATGGTCCGGAATGCATCTCCTAGTAACCTGGTCACTGCACAACTTCCACAGATATGGGTCATCCCAAACATAATACTTAGCATCACTCTTAATTTTAGCAATCTGAGCACGTGATGCTAAGGGAGGAAAAACAGAAGCAACCAAATAATTTACAATGTGTGCAAACCAAGGAGTGGGGTGAGAGTAAGAAATCATCAACAAACTCTCGTCAGGAAAGGTATCCTGTATGGGCAACACATCAGCTTCATTCTCAGTTTTTTCAATCCGGCTTAGGTGGTCTGCAACCAAATTTCGTGCTCCACTCCGGTCTTTAATTTGCAAGTCAAACTCTTGGAGCAGTAGCATCCACCTGATCAATCTAGGCTTTGACTCCGCCTTTTTCAACAGAAACTTTAGAGCTGCATGGTCAGTATACACAATAACAGGTGATCCAAGCAAATATGACCTAAACTTATCAAGGGCAAAAACAATTGCCAACAACTCTTTTTCAGTGGTGGTATAATTTGCCTGGGCAACATCCAAAGTGCGTGAAGCATAGTAGAACACTCTCGGCAGCTTGTCAATTTTCTGTGTCAAGACAGCCCCTAATGCATAATTAGACGCATCACACATGAGCTCAAATGGGGCTGTCCAATCCGGTGCCTGAATGATAGGGGCGGTAGTCAAAGCTTCCTTCAGGCAATCAAACGCCTGCTTGCATCTTTCATCAAAAGAAAAGTCAATATCTTTCTGCAGCAGTCTGGACAAAGGAAGCGCCTTCTTACTGAAATCTTTGATGAAGCGCCTGTAGAAACCTGCATGACCAAGAAAAGATCGCACCTCTCACACGCAAGAGGGGTAAGGCAACTGCGAAATCACAGATATCTTAGCAGGGTCTACCTCTATTCCCTTTTCAGAAATGATATGCCCTAGAACCAAACCTTGTCCAACCATGAAGTGACATTTCTCAAAATTGAGAACAAGGTTTGTTTCTATGCATCTTTTCAAAACTTTTTCCAGACTGTCTAAACATGCATCAAAGGAGGATCCATACACAGTAAAATCATCCATAAACACCTCTATGCAATTCTCAAGAAAGTCGCTAAAAATGCTAAGCATGCACCGCTGAAAGGTACCAGGGGCGTTGCATAGACCAAAGGGCATCCTCCTATAGGCAAAAGTGCCAAAGGGGCAGGTGAATGTGGTTTTTTCTTGATCCTCAGGCGCAATATTTATTTGAAAGTAACCAGAAAAACCATCAAGAAAACAATAATGAGATTTACCTGCCAGGCGCTCCAGCATCTGATCAATGAATGGCAGGGGGAAATGATCTTTCCTGGTTGCTTGGTTGAGCCTCCTATAGTCAATGCAGACTCTCCAACTGTTCTGCACTCTAGTTGGGATAAGCTCATCCCTCTCATTCTTCACCACAGTGAGGCCAGTGTTCTTGGGCACAACATGGATGGGGCTAACCCACTGACTATCTGAAATAGGGTAGATGATCCCAGCTTGCAAAAGCTTGGTCACCTCCTTCTTGATGACGTCCATGATCACAGGGTTTTGCCTTCTTTGTGGCTGTCTCACTCCACATCTTCTATCTTTTTGCTAGGAAGTGCCCGTGAAGGGAATGGTAGAGGGATAGGTCGGTCAACCAATGGAGAAGCTGCGGCAGCGGTGGTGGTGCGGCAGCGGTGGTGCTTCGTCCCCTTCGTCCCCTTCGTCTACTTCCTCCAATTCCTCCACTTCCTCCACTTCATTCCACTTCCTCCACATCCTCCACTTCGTCCACTTCGTCCAATTCGTCAACTTCGTCAAATTCGTCCACTTGGTCAACTTCGTCCCCTTCGTCCGCTTCGTCCACTTCCTCCACTTCCTCCACTTCATTCCACTTCCTCCACTTCCTCCACTTCTTCCACTTTGTCCCCTTCGTCTATTTCCTCGACTTCCTCCACTTCATTCCACTTCCTCCACTTCCTCCAATTCTTCTACTTCGTCCGCTTCATCAACTTCGTCCATTTAAACTCCACTTCGTCAACTTCGTCCCCTTCGTCCACTTCCTCCACTTCGTCAACTTCGTCCATTTCGTCCACCTCGTCAACTTCGTCAACTTCGTCCACTTCCTCTACTTTGTCCACTTCCTCCACTTCGTGCACTTCATTCACTTCCTCCACTTCGTCCACTTCGTCAACTTCGTCCATGATGAGAGGGTCGTACCTCCCAACAAAAGTTGTGCATAAAAGAATGCAGTACAGTACTAGGAAGTGACTTCTAGGTCGTCTCTCAAGGACCAATTTTGGTTCAGTCTCAGATCAAACACGTAGTAGGGGAGGGGTTTGTAGTGGTTTTGGTTGCGGATAAAATTAAAATTTGAAATCAAACATAATCTATTACGACTGAAAACATTAAAATGAAAATTGCTTAGAACAAATTAAACATGCAACAAAGAGCTGAACAATTTTAATGCAACCTGAGAGTGGCGGCAATTGAATTAAATGAAGCCAAATTAAAAATTCTATTCTAAAGCAAAATCAATGTTGCATTTCCATGTGCAACTCTATACGGCTCTTTACTTCCAGCTACCATTCTCCCATCAAATCAACAATCCTTACATCCACTAAAGAAAGAAATAGAATAAACAATTGCAACTTTACCTATTAACGTGCTGCACCATGGGCTCATCATTCCAGCCCCCATTTGGAAATTAAAACCTTATCTTCACACACAATAAAGCACCCTTCACTTTTCTAAAACAAAACAATTGCTAAAAATGAATCTGCCCTCCTTTTCCTCCAACCAGGCCGTGACACCTACTACCGTGACAACACCCCATCTATTCTTCATTTCTCAATCAATTTCTCAATGCTTCTTGAATTTCCTTCATTCTGCCTCTGCACCCACTTTCCCGTGCACACCATACAGCTCCTGGAATCGGCTACTTTCATTTTTTTTTTCCAAAGCTTCACACGTCCCATCATCCTAGGGTGCGTGTTTCTCCCACGCTGTGACACCTAGCTTCTCATTCATTCTCCGCACAAAACCAATTAAACATTCTAATCTACTCCAAATTTAACGTCACACTTTCACGTGGCATCAAACAGCTTGGGCAGTACCACTTCACTTCTTCCTTCAATTAAAATTTCATTCTCCTTAATTCCATCCAGCCGCACCGCTTCTAGCTTTGCTCCCCTGCACTACCTCTCTTTCCAATCAATAAAGCTTCTCCAGCAAAAATAAAAAAAAGGCCGTGTGCATCCAAAACGTAACACCGATTGCTTTCTTCAATTTAGTATCAAATCCCAAAACCTTGTTGTTCCAGGACGTTCCATTTCTACTGCTTCCATCTCATTCTAATGTGACTTTCCTCCATTTCATTCTCCATTCCACACCGCTTACCATGACTCACATGTGCGTCTCCCAACTTCTCTTGTGCTTCCTTGTCCGTGACTCACTTTGCTTCAATGTTTACAGCCGTGTCCTCATTTCCCAACTCCAAGTGCTCCGCTTCTCTTCCAGCTCAACACACGTGAAAAATGCTTAACTTCCATAAAACAAAACTCAATCACCGGTACATCTTCTAAAGAAAGAAACACTCCTTTTTCCTAGTGTTCGAATATTTCTTTTTCTTTTGTCCAAAGCCAACGAGATAAATGTGAATGAATCAGTGGGCACTAAACAAAGCTAACAATTAAAATTGAATCAGAGTTCATTCTCAAAGGAAAAGAACAACTGTGTAAAAGTGCTTCAACCATTTTTTTCATTCCCTCCGAAAAAAAAAAATGGAGAATAGTGTTTCCAGCCAACACAAAAGCCTCCCAACTCAAAGACCGAGAGAAGAGAAATTCAAAACAGTGCCAAAACAAAGTGTCCAAAAAGTGGTCCGGTCAAGTGGCGGCTGTCTCCTTTTCCAAGGGTCGTGTGTCCCTTTTTAGGGTAGGGTCCACACATACAAAAACCCTAGGTCCAAGTCACTAACTTCTAATTTTTGGGTCTACTCTAATTTACCAAAAATTGACCCAAAATATAAGAGTTGATACAGAAATTCTAAACTACTGAATTACAATTTAATTAATTCTAAAAATGTCTGTCTGGAGAGTCTTGAATTTATTTGGCATTCTTCCTGATGTCCCAAAATGTATTTCGGAAATTTTCCTGCCCTTCAAAAATGCACTTAATCAGCTCAGAAAATCCAAATTAGCACAATTACAATTTTCCGACCAAATTAAGCAGAATTCGGAAAACGGGGAAATAACAAACAATTAAACACAATTCCCTGGTTTATTTAAGTGCAATAAACTAAATATAATTCAAGAAATAACGACTCATCAGTCCACTTCATCAACTTCGTCCATTTCCTCCACTTCGTCAAGTTCGTCCACTTCCTCCACTTCCTCCACTTCTATCACTTCGTCCACTTCGTCAACTTCTTCCACTTCCTCCACTTCGTCCGCTTCGTCTACTTCCTCCACTTCGTCCACATCGTCGACTTCGTCCACTTCCTCCGCTTCGTCCACGTCGTCCTCTTCGTCCACTTCGTTCACTTCTTCGACTTCGTCCAGTTCTTCCGCTTCCTCCACTTTCTCCACTTCGTTCACTTCGTCAAGTTCGTCCACTTCGTCCTCTTCGTCCACTTCATCCACTTCGTTAACTTCGTCCATTTCGTCCACTTCGTCAAGTTCGTCCACTTCCTCCACTTCCTCCACTTCCTGCACTTTGTCTACTTTGTCTACTTCGTCCACTTCTTCCACTTCGTCCACTTCGTCCACTTCTTCCTCTTCGTCCACTTCGTCCTCTTCGTCCACGTCGTCCACTTGAACCACTTCCTCCACTTTGTCAACTTCCTCCACTTCGTCAACTTCGTCCACTTCGATAACTTCGTCTACTTCGTCCACTTCGTCAACTTTGTCTATTCGTCCACTTCGTCAACCTCCTCCACTTCGTCCACTTCGTCCTCTTCGTCCACTTCTTCCGCTTCCTCCACTTCCTCCACTTCGTTCACTTCGTCAAGTTGGTCCACTTCGTCCTCTTCGTCCACTTTATCCACTTTGTCAACTTCGTCCATTTCGTCCACTTCGTCAAGTTCGTCCACTTCCTCCACTTCATCCACTTCCTCCACTTTGTCTACTTCGTCGACTTCTTCCACTTCGTCCACTTCGTCCACTTCTTCCTCTTCGTCCACTTCGTGCTCTTCGTCCACGTCGTCCACTTCAACCACTTCCTCCACTTCCTACACTTTGTCAACTTCCTCCACTTCGTCAACTTCCTCCACTTCGATAACTTCGTCTTCTTCGTCCACTTCGTCAACTTTATCTATTCGTCCACTTCTTCCACTTCGTCAACTTCCTCCACTTCGTCAACTTCGTACACTTCGTCCACTTCTTCCTCTTCGTCCACTTCGTCCACTTCCATCACTTCATCCACTTCGTCAAGTTCGTTCACTTCGTCTACTTCCTTTACTTCGTCCACCTCCTCCACTTCCACCACTTCCTCCACTTCGTCCTCTTCGTCCACTTCCTCAATTTGTCCACTTCGTCAACTTCGTCTACTTCGTCCACTTCGTCAACTTTGTCTACTTTGTCCACTTCCTCCAGTTCCTCCACTTTGTCCATTTCGTCAACTTCGTCCACTTCATCCACTTCCTCAACATCGTCCATTTCCTCCACTTCCTCCACTTCATTCACTTCCTCCACTTATTCCACTTCGTCAACTTTATCAACTTCCTCCACTTCGTCAACTTCGTCCACTTCATCCATTTCGTCCACTTCGCCAAGTTCGTCACTTCCTCCACTACGTCCACGTCATCCACTTCGTCAACTTTGTCCACTTCGTCCATTTCGTCCACTTCGACAAGTTCGTCCACTTCCTCCACTTTGTCCACCTCATCCACCTCGTCTACTTCGTCCACTTCTTCCACTTCTCCACTTCTTCAACTCCGTCCACTTCCACTTCTTCCACATCGTCAACTTCGTCCATTTCGTCCACTTCCTCCACTTCGTACAATTCGTCAACTTCGTCCACTTTTTCCACTTTGTCCACTTCGTCAACTTTATCCACTTCCTCCACTTCGTCAACTTCGTCAACTTCGTCCACTTCGTCACTTTCGTCCATTTCGTCCACTTCGTGAAGTTCGTCCACTTCCTCCACTTCGTGAAGTTCGTCCACTTCCTCCACTTCATCCACTTTGTCCACTTCCTCCACTTCCTCCACTTTGTCGACTTCCTCCACTTCGTCCATTTCGTCCACTTCGTCCACCTCGTCATCTTCGTCCACTTTGTCCACTTCGTCCATTTCGCCACTTCGTCAAGTTCATCCACTTCGTCCACATCGTCCACTTTGTCCACTTCGTCCAGTGCATCCACTTCGTCCACTTCGTCAAGTTGGTCCATTTTGTCCACTTCCTTTACTTCCTCCACTTCCTCCATTTCGTCATCTTCAACCACTTCCTCCACTTCCTCCACTTTGTCAACTTCGTCCACTTTATCCGCTTCGTACACTTCGTCCGCTTCGTCCACTTTGTCTGGTTCGTCCACTTCGTCCACTTCGTTTTCTTCGTCCACTTCCTCCACTTCCTCCACTTCGACCTCTTCGTCAACTTCTTCATCATCTTCTTCTACTTCGTCATATTCGTCAACTTTGTCAAGTTCCCCCTCTTCGTCCACTTCCTCACCTTCGTCAAGTTCGTCCTCTTTGTCCACTTCGTGAACTTCCTCCACTTCGTCAACTTCTTCAACTTCGTCCACTTCCGCCACTTCGAAAACCTCGTCCACTTCCTCCACTTCCTTCACTTCATTCACTTCTTGCAGTTCTTCCACTTCGTCCCCTTCGTCCACTTCCTCCACTTCCTCCACTTCATTCCACTTCCTCAACTTCCTCCACCTCCTCCACTTCGTCAACTTCGTCCATTTCGTCCACCTCGTCAACTTCGTCAACTTCGTCCACATCGTCCACTTCCTCCACTTCCTCCACTTCGTGCACTTCATTCACTTCCTCCACTTCGTCCACTTTGTCAACTTCGTCCATTTCCTCCACTTCATCAAGTTCGTCCACTTCCTCCACTTCCTCCACTTCGTCCTCGTCGTCGACATCGTCCACTTGCTCCGCTTCGTCCACTTCGTCCTCTTCGTCCACTTCGTTCACTTCGTCGACTTCGTCCACTTCATCCGCTTCCTCCACTTCCTCCACTTCGTCCACTTCGTCAAGTTCATCCACTTCGTCCTCTTCGTCCACTTCATCCACTTCGTCAACTTCGTCCATTTCGTCCACTTCGTCAAGTTCGTCCACTTCCTCCACTTCCTCGACTTCCTCCATTTTGTCTACTTTGTCTACTTCGTCCGCTTCTTCCACTTCGTTGACTTCGTCCTCTTCGTCCACGTCGTCCACTTCAACCACTTCCTCCACTATATCAACTTCCTCCACTTCGTAAACTTCGTCCACTTTGATAACTTCGTCTACTTCGTCCACTTCGTCAACTTTGTCTATTCGTCCACTTCTTCCACTTCGTCAACTTCCTCCACTTCGTCCACTTCATCCACTTCGTCAACTTCGTACGCTTCGTCCACTTCTTCCTCTTCGTCCACTTCGTCCACTTCCATCACATCATCCACTTCGTCCACTTCGTCAAGTTCGTCCACCTCGTCTACTTCCTTTACTTCGCCCACTCCCTCCACTTCCACCACTTCCTCCACATCGTCAAGTTCGTCCATTTCCTCCACTTCCTTCACTTCCTCCACTTCCTCCACTTCTTCCACTTCCTCCACTTCATCCACTTCGTTCGTTTTCTCCACTTCGTCCACTTCGTCAACCTCGTAAAGTTCTTGCACTTCGTCCACTTTCTCCAGTTCGTCCACTTTGTCCAATTCGTCCACTTCGTCAACTTCGTCCACTGGATGCATTTCGTCCACTTCGTCCACCACGTCAACTTCGTCAAGTTCGTCCCCTTCGTCCACTTCCTCCACTTCGTCCACTTTGTCAACTTCTTCCACTTCGTCCACTTTGTCCACCTCCTCCACTTCCTCAACATCGTCCACTTCCTCCATTTAATTCACTTCCTCCACTTCTTCCACTTCGTCAACCTCGTCAACTTCCTCCACTTCCTCCACTTCGTCCACTTCATCCATTTCGTCCACTTCGTCCACTTCGTCAAGTTCGTCCACTTCGTCCACTTCGTCCACTTCGTCCACTTCCTCCACTTCCTCCACTACCTCCACTTCATCCACTTCATCCACTTCGTCCACTTCTTCATCTCCCTATTCCATTTCGTCCACTTTGTCCACTTCGTCAATTTCGTCTAGTTCTTGTACTTCGTCAACTTCGTCTACTTTGTCCACTTCGCCGACTTCGTCCACTTTCTCAACTTCCTCCACTTCCTCCACTTCCTCCACTTCATCCACTTCTTCCACTTCTTCATATTTTTCTTACACTTCGTCCACTTCTTCAACTTCGTGCACTTCATCCATAATGTCGACTTCCTCCACTTCCTCCACTTCCTCCACTTCCTCCACTTCGTGCACTTTGTCCACTTCGCCCACTTCGTCCCCTTCGTAAAGTTCGTGCACTTCGTCCGCTTCCTCCACTTCGTACACTTCTTCCTCTTAGTCTACTTCCTCCACTTCATCCACTTTGTCCACTTCGTCCACTTGTTCATCTTCTTCTTCCACTTTGTCCCCTTCATCCACTTCGTCCATTTCGTCTACATCGTCAAGTTCGTGCACTTCCTCCACTTCATCCAGTTCATCCACTTCGTCCACTTCGTCAACTTCGTACACTTCGTCCACATCATCCACCTCGTCCACTTCCTCCACTTCATGCACTTCCTTCACGTCGTCCACTTTGTCCACTTCGTCAACTTCGTCCACTTCTTCATCTTCTTCTTCCACTTCGTCCATTTTGTCAACTTCGTCCCCTTCCTCCACTTCGTCCACTTCCTCCACTTCCTCCACTTCGTCAACTTCTTCCACTTTGTCCATTTCGTCAACTTCGTCCACTTCGTCCACTTCTTCCACTTCCTCCACTTCGTCAACTTGGTCAACTTCGTCGACTTCGTCCGCTTCGTCCACTTAGTCCACTTCTTCCACTTCGTCCACTTTTTCCACTTCCTCCACTTGGTCCACTTTGTCCACTTGGTCCTCTTGCTCCACTTCGTCAACTTCGTCCACTTCCTCCACTTCATGCACTTCGTCCACTTTGTGAAGTTCGTGCACTTCGTCCACTTCGTCAAGTTCGTTCACTTCCTTTACTTCCTCCATTTCCCCCACTTCCTCCACTTCTTCATCTTCTTCTTCCACTTCTTCCGCTTCGTCCACTTCTTCAACTTCCTCAAGTTTGTCCACTTCATCCACTTCCTCAACTTCCTGCACTTCGTCAACTTCTTCCACTTCGTCAACCTCGTCCACTTGCTCCACTTCCTCAACATCGTCCACTTCCTCCATTTTTTCCACTTCTTCATCTTCTTCTTCCACTTCGTCTACTTCATCAAGTTCGTGCTCTTCGTCCACATCGTCCACTTCCTCCACTTCATCCACTTCGTCCACTTCTTCATCTTCTTCTTCCACTTCGTACACTTCGTCAACTTCGTGCACATTGTCCACATCGTCCACTTCGTCCACTTCCTCCAATTCGTCCACTTCTTCCACTGCGTCCACTTCCTTCACTTCATCCACTTTGTCCACTTCGTCCAATTCTTCATCTTCCTCTTCCACTTATTCCAATTCGTCCACTTCTTCCACTTCGTCAAGTTTGTGCACTTCGTCCACTTTGAGAAGTTCGTCTACTTCCTCCACTTCTTGATTATCTTATTCCACTTCTTAAACTTCTTCCACTTCTTCAACTTCGTTAAGTTGGTCCAGTTCCTCCACTTCGCCATCTTCTTCCACTTTGTCCACTTCGTCAACTTCATCCACTCCATCCACTTCCACAACATCGTCCACTTCCTCCGCTTCCTCCACTTCTTCCACTTCGTCAACTTTGTCAAGTTCGTCCACTTCGTCCTTTTCGTCCGCTTCGTCATGTTCGTCCACTTCCTCCACTTCATCCACTTCGTCCACTTCTTCATCTTCTACTTCCACTTCGTCCACTTCATCCACTTCTTCCACTTTCTCCAATTCGTCCACTTCCTCAACTTCGTCCACTTCGTCAACTTCGTCTACTTCGTCCACTTCGTCAACTTTGTCTACTTCGTCCACTTCCTCCACTTCGTCCACTTCTTCAACTTCGTCCACTTCTTCATCTTCTTCTTCCGCTTCGTCCACTTTGTCAACTTCGTCAAGTTCGTCCCCTTCGTCCACTTCCTACAGTTCCTCCACTTCCTCCACTTCGTCAACTTCTTCCACTTTGTCCACTTCGTCAACTTCGTCCACTTCCTCAACATCGTCCATTTCCTCCACTTCCTCCACTTCATTCACTTCCTCCACCTATTCCACTTCGTCAACTTTATCAACTTCCTCCACTTCGTCAACTTCGTCCACTTCGTCCATTTCGTCCACTTCGCCAAGTTCGTTCACTTCCTCCACTACGTCCACGTCATCCACTTCGTCAACTTTTTCCACTTCGACAAGTTCGTCCACTTCCTCCACTTCCTGCACTTTGTCCACCTCGTCCACCTCGTCCACCTCGTCTACTTCGTCCACTTCGTCCACTTCTTCAACTTCGTCCACTTCCACTTCTTCCACATCGTCAACTTCGTCCATTTTGTCCACTTCATCCACTTCCTCCACTTCGTTCAATTCGTCAACTTCGTCCACTTTTTCCACTTTGTCCACTTCGTCAACTTTATCCACTTCGTCCACTTCGTCAACTTCGTCCACTTCGTCACTTTCGTCCACTTCGTCCACTTTGTGAAGTTCGTCCACTTCCTCCACTTCATCCACTTTGTCCACTTCCTCCACTTTGTCCACTTCCTCCACTTCGTCCATTTCGTCCACTTCGTCCACTTCGTCAAGTTCGTTCACTTCCTTTACTTCCTCCATTTCCCCCACTTCCTCCACTTCTTCATCTTCTTCTTCCAGTTCTTCCGCTTCGTCCACTTCTTCAACTTCCTCAAGTTTGTCCACTTCATCCACTTCCTCAACTTTCTGCACTTCGTCAACTTCTTCCACTTCGTCAACCTCGTCCACTTGCTCCACTTCCTCAACATCGTCCACTTCCTCCACTTCCTCCATTTATTCCACTTCTTCATCTTCTTCTTCCACTTCGTCTACTTCATCAAGTTCGTGCTCTTCGTCCACATCGTCCACTTCCTCCACTTCATCCACTTCGTGCACTTCTTCATCTTCTTCTTCCACTTCGTCAACTTGGTCAACTTCGTGCACATTGTCCACATCGTCCACATCGTCCACTTTGTCCACTTCCTCCAATTCGTCCACTTCTTCCACTGCGTCCACTTCCTTCACTTCATCCACTTTGTCCACTTCGTCCAATTCTTCATCTTCCTCTTCCACTTTGTCCAATTCGTCCACTTCGCCAAGTTCGTCCACTTCTTCCACTTCGTCAAGTTTGTGCACTTCGTCCACTTTGTGAAGTTCGTCTACTTCGTCTACTTCGTCCACTTCCTCTACTTCCTCCACTTCTTGATTATCTTCTTCCACTTCTTAAACTTCTTCCACTTCTTCAACTTCGTTAAGTTGGTCCACTTCCTCCACTTCGTCATCTTCTTCCACTTCGTCCACTTCGTCAACTTCATCCACTCCATCCACTTCCACAACATCGTCCACTTCCTCCGCTTCCTCCACTTCTTCCACTTCGTCAACTTTGTCAAGTTCGTCCACTTCGTCCTTTTCGTCCGCTTCGTCATGTTCGTCCACTTCCTCCACTTCATCCACTTCGTCCACTTCTTCATCTTTTACTTCCACTTCTTCCACTTTCTCCAATTCGTCCACTTCCTCAACTTTGTCCACTTCGTCAACTTCGTCTACTTCGTCCACTTCGTCAACTTTGTCTACTTCGTCCACTTCGTCCACTTCCTCTACTTCCTCCACTTCTTCAACTTCGTCCACTTCTTCATCTTCTTCTTCCACTTCGTCCACTTTGTCAACTTCGTCAAGTTCGTCCCCTTCGTCCACTTCCTACAGTTCCTCCACTTCCTCCACTTCGTCAACTTCTTCCACTTTGTCCACTTCGTCAACTTCATCCACTTCGTCCACTTCCTCAACATCGTCCATTTCCTCCACTTCCTCCACTTCATTCACTTCCTCCACCTATTCCACTTCGTCAACTTTATCAACTTCCTCCACTTCGTCAACTTCGTCCACTTCGTCCATTTCGTCCACTTCGCCAAGTTCGTTCACTTCCTCCACTACGTCCACGTCATCCACTTCGTCAACTTTGTCCACTTCGTCCATTTCGTCCACTTCGACAAGTTCGTCCACTTCCTCCACTTCCTCCACTTTGTCCACCTCGTCTACCTCGTCTACTTCGTCCACTTCTTCCACTTCTTCCACTTATTCAACTTCGTCCACTTCCACTTCTTCCACATCGTCAACTTCGTCCATTTCGTCCACTTCGTCCACTTCCTCCACTTCGTATAATTCGTCAACTTCGTCCACTTTTACCACTTCGTCAACTTTATCCACTTCCTCCACTTCGTCAACTTCGTCCACTTCGTCACTTTCGTCCATTTCGTCCACTTTGTGAAGTTCGTCCACTTCCTCCACTTCATCCACTTTGTCCACTTCCTCCACTTTGTCCACTTCCTCCACTTTGTCCACTTCCTCCACTTCGTCCATTTTGTCCACTTCGTCCACGTCGTCCACTTCGTCATCTTCGTCCACTTCGTCCATTTCGTCCACTTCGTCAAGTTCATCCACTTCGTCCACATCGTCCACTTTGTCCATTTCGTCCAGTTCATCCACTTCGTCCACTTGTCAAGTTCGTCCACTTTGTCCACTTCCTATACTTCCTCCACTTCGTCCACTTCCTCCAGTTCATCATCTTCAACCACTTCCTCCACTTTGTCAACTTCGTCCACTTCATCCGCTTCGTACACTTCGTCCGCTTCGTCCACTTCGTCTGGTTCGTCCACTTCGTCCACTTCCTCCACTTCCTCCACTTCGGCCTCTTCGTCAACTTCTTCATCATCTTCTTCTACTTCGTCCAATTCGTCGACTTTGTCAAGTTCGTCCCCTTCGTGCACTTCGTGACCTTCGTCAAGTTTGTCCTCTTTGTCCACTTCGTGAACTTCTTCCACTTCCTTCACTTCATTCACTTCCTTCACTTCATTCCACTTCCTCCACTTCCTCCACTTCCTCCACTTCCTCCACTTCGTCAACTTCGTTCATTTCGTCCACTTCGTCAACTTCGTCCACTTCGTCCACTTCGTCCACTTCCTCAACTTCATCCACGTCGTTGACTTCGTCCACTTGCTCCACTTCGTCCACTTCGTCCTCTTCGTCCACTTCGTTCACTTCGTCGACTTCGTCCACTTCTTCCGCTTCCTCCACTTCCTCCACTTCGTCCACTTCGTCAAGTTCATCCACTTCGTCCTCTTCGTCCACTTCATCCACTTCGTCAACTTCATCCACTTCGTCCATTTCGTCCACTTCGTCAAGTTCGTCCACTTCCTCCACTTCCTCGTCTTCCTCCACTTTGTCTACTTCGTCCGCTTCTTCCACTTCGTTGACTTCGTCCACTTCGTCCTCGTCGTCCACGTCGTCCACTTCAACCACTTCCTCCACTTTAACAACTTCCTCCACTTCATCAACTTCATCCACTTTGATAACTTTGTCTACTTCGTCCACTTCGTCAACTTTGTCTATTCGTCCACTTCTTCCACTTCGTCAACTTCCTCCACTTCGTCTACTTGCTCCACTTCTTCCACATCCTCCACTTCGTTCACTTCCACCACTTCCTCCACTTCGTCCACTTCGTCAACTTCGTACACTTCGTCCACTTCTTCTTCTTCGTCCACTTCGTCCACTTCCATCACTTCATCCACTTCGTCCACTGCGTCAAGTTCGTCCAACTCGTCTACTTCCTTTACTTCGCCCACTCCCTCCACTTCCACCACTTCCTCCACTTCCTCTACATTGTCAAGTTCGTCCACTTCCTCCACTTCCTCCACTAGTCAACATCGTCCATTTCCTCCACTTCCTCCGCTTCCTCCACTTCGTCCACTTCTTCCACTTCGTGCACTTCATCCACTTTGTTCGTTTTCTCCACTTCGTCCACTTCGTCCACTTCGTCCACTTCGTCCACTTCGTCAACTTCGTCCACTGGATGCATTTCGTCCACTTCGTCCACTACGTCAAGTTCGTCAAGTTCGTCCCCTTCGTCCACTTCCTCCACTTCGTCCACTTTGTCCACTTCCTCCACTTCCTCAACATCGTCCACTTCCTCCACTTCCTCCACTTGATTCACTTCCTCCACTTCTTCCACTTCGTCAGCCTCGTCAACTTCCTCCACTTCCTCCACTTCGTCCATTTCGTCCACTTCGTCCACTTCGTCAAGTTCGTCCACTTCCTCCACTTCCTCCACTTCCTCCACTACCTCCACTTCATCCACTTCATCCACTTCGTTCACTTCTTCATCTTCCTATTCCACTTCGCTCATTTCGTCAATTTCGTCTAGTTCTTCTACTTCGTCAACTTCGTCTACTTTGTCCACTTCGCCGACTTCGTCCACTTTCTCAACTTCCTCCACTTCCTCCACTTCATCCACTTCTTCCACTTCTTCATATTTTTCTTCCACTTTGTTCACTTCGTCCACTTCTTCAACTTCGTGCACTTCATCCATAATGTCGATTTCCTCCACTTCCTCCACTTCGTGCACTTTGTCCACTTTGTCCACTTCGCCCACTTCGTCAACTTCGTCCACTTCGTCCCCTTCGTAAAGTTCGTGCACTTCGTTCGCTTCCTCCACTTCTTCCTCTTTGTCCACTTACTCCACTTCATCCACTTTCTCCACTTCGTCGACTTCTTCATCTTCTTCTTCCACTTTGTCCCATTCATCCACTTCGTCCATTTCGTCTACATCGTCAAGTTCGTGCACTTCCTCCACTTCATCCAGTTCATCCACTTCGTCCACTTCGTCAACTTCGTACACTTCGTCCACATCATCCACCTCGTCCACTTCCTCCACTTCCTCCACTTCATGCACTTCCTTCACTTCGTCCACTTCGTCAACTTCGTCAACTTCGTCAACTTCGTCCACTTCTTCATCTTCTTCTTCCACTTCGTCCACTTCGTCAAGTTCGTCCCCTTCCTCCACTTCCTCCACTTCGTCAACATCTTCCACTTTGTCCACTTCGTCAACTTCGTCCACTTCCTCAATATCGTCCACTTGCTCCACTTCATTCACTTCGTCCACTTCTTCCACTTCGTCAACTTCGTCCACTTCCTCCACTTCGTCCACTTCCTCAACCTCATCAAGATCGTCTACCTCGTCCACTTCCTCCACTTCATCTTCTTCCTTCACTTCGTCCACTTCGTCAACTTCGTCAAGTTCGTGCTCTTTCACTTCGTCCACTTCGTTCACTTGGTCCTCTTCGTTCACTTCGTCCACTTCGTCCACTCCGTCCACTTCGTCCCCTTCGTCCACTTCCTCCATTTTGTCCACTTCGTCCACATCCTCCACTTCCTCCATTTCGTCAACTTCGTCCACTTCGTCCACTTCTTCCACTTCCTCCACTTTGTCCACTTCCTCCACTTCGTCCACTTCGTCAACTTGGTCAACTTCGTCCGCTTTGTCCACTTAGTCCACTTCTTCCACTTCATCCACTTTTTCCACTTCCTCCACCTCGTCCACTTGGTCCACTTGGTCCACTTGCTCCACTTCGCCAACTTCGTCCACTTCCTCCACTTCATGCACTTCGTCCACTTTGTGAAGTTCGCGCACTTCGTCCATTTCGTCAAATTCGTTCACTTCCTTTACTTTCCTCTATTTCCTCCACTTCCTCCACTTCTTCATCTTCTTCTTCCACTTCTTCTGCTTCGTCCACTTCTTCAACTTCCTCAAGTTCGTCCACTTCATCCACTTCCTCCACTTCCTGCACTTCGTCAACTTCTTCAACTTCGTCAACCTCGTCCACTTGATCCACTTCGTCAACATCGTCCACTTCGTCCATTTTTTCCACTTCTTCATCTTCTTCTTCCACTTCGTCTACTTCATCAAGTTCGTGCTCTTCGTCCACATCGTCCACTTCCTCCACTTCGTCCACTTCTTCATCTTCTTCTTCCACTTCGTCCACTTCGTCAACTTCGTGCACTTTGTCCACATCGTCCACTTCCTCCAATTCTTCTACTTCGTCCACTTCGTCAACTTCGTCCATTTAGTCTCCACTTCGTCAACTTCGTCAACTTCGACCCCTTCGTCCACTTCCTCCACTTCCTCCACTTCCTTCCACTTCCTCCACTTCCTACACTTACCCCACTTCGTCAACTTCGTCCATTTCGTCCACTTCCTCCACTTCCTCCACTTTGTCCACTTCCTCCACTTCATGCACTTCATTCACTTCGTCCACTTCATCAACTTCGTCCATTTCCTCCACTTCGTCAAGTTCGTCCACTTCCTCCACTTCCTCCACTTCATTCACTTCGTCCACTTCCACCACTTCGTCCACTTCGTCAACTTCTTCCACTTCCTCCACTTCGTCCTCTTCGTCTACTTCCTCCACTTCGTCCACGTTGTCGACTTCGTCCACTTCCTCCGCTTCGTCCACTTCGTCCTCTTCGTCCACTTCGTTCACTTCGTCGACTTCGTCCACTTCTTCCGCTTCCTCCACTTCCTCCACTTCGTCCACTTCGTCAAGTTCGTCCACTTCGTCCTCTTCGTCCACTTCATCCACTTCGTCAACATCGTCCACTTGGTCCATTTCGTCCACTTCGTCAAGTTCGTCTACTTCCTCCACTTCCTCGACTTTGTCTACTTCGTCCACTTCTTCCACTTCGTTGACTTCGTCCACTTCGTCCTCTTCGTCCTCTTCGTCCACGTCGTCCACTTCAACCACTTACTTCACTTCTTCCACTTCGTCAACTTCCTCCACTTCGTCCACTTCTTCCACTTCCTCCACTTCGTTCACTTCCTCCACTTCCTCCACTTCGTCCACTTCCATCACTTCATCCACTTCGTCCACTTTGTTAAGTTCGTCCACTTCGTCTACTTCCTTTACTTCGTCCACTTCCTCCAATTCCACCACTTCCTCCACTTCCTCCATTTCGTCCCCTTCCTCCAATTCGACAACTTCATCCACTTCGTCCACTTCGTCTACTTCGTCCACTTCCTCCACATCCCCCACTTCGTCCAGTTTGTCAAGTTCGTCCCCTTCGTTCACTTCGTCAAGTTCGTTCCCCTCGTCCACTTCCTCCACCTCCTCCACTTCGTCAACTTCTTCAACTTTGGCCACTTCGTCATTTTCGTCCACTTCCTCCACTTCCTTAACATCGTCGACTTCCTCCACTTCATTCACTTCCTGCACTTCTTTTACTTCGTCAGCTTCGTCCACTTCCTCTACTTCCTCCACTTCGTCCACTTCATCCACTTCGTCCCCTTCCTACACTTCCTCCACTTCCTCCACTTCGTCCACTTGTTCCACTTGGACAACTTCGTCAACTTCCGCCACTTCCTCCACTTCCTCCACTTCTTCAACTTCCCCCACTTCGTCAACTTCGTTCACTTCCTCCACTTCGTCCAGTTCTTCCACTTCCTCGACTTCGTCCACATCCTCCATTTCCTCCACTTCGTCCACTTCGTCAACTTCGTCAACTTCGTCCACTTCGTCCATTTCGTCCACCTCGTCAAGTTCGTCCACTTCCTCCACTTCCTCCACATCGTCAAGTTCGTCCACTTCGTCCACTTCCTCCACCTACTCAACATCGTCCATTTCCTCCACTTCCTCCACTTCCTCCACTCCTTCCCCTTCGTCCACTTCATCCACTTCGTCCGTTTTCTCCACTTCGTCCACTTCGTCCACTTCGTCAACTTCGCAAAGTTCTTGCACTTCGTCCACTTCCTCCAGTTCGTCCACTTTGTCCAATTCGTCCACTTCGTCAACTTCGTCCACTGGATGCATTTCGTCCACTTCGTCCACTACGTCATCTTCGTCAAGTTCGTCCCCTTCGTCCACTTCTTCCACTTCGTCCACTTCGTCAACTTCTTCCATTTCGTCGACTTTGTCAACTTCCTCCACTTCCTCAACATCGTTTATTTCCTCCACTTCCTCCACTTCTTCCACTTCGTCAACCTCGTCAACTTCCTCTACTTCCTCCACTTCGTCCATTTCGTCCACTTCATCCACTTCGTCAAGTTCGTCCACTTCGTCCAATTCCTCCACTTCCTCCACTTCCTCCATTACCTCCACTTCAACCAATTCGTCCACTTCATCCACTTCGTCCACTTCTTCATCTACCTATTCCACTTCGTCCACTTCGTTAATTTTGTTCAGTTCTTCTACTTCGTCAACTTCGTCCACTTCGCCGACTTCGTCCACTTTCTCAACTTCCTCCACTTCCTCCACTTCCTCCACTTCATCCACTTCGTCCACTTCTTCCACTTCTTCATATTTTTCTTCCACTTCGTCCACTTCGTCAACTTCATACACTTCATCCATAATGTCGACTTCCTCCACTTCCTCCACTTCCTCCACTTCGTGCATTTTGTCCACTTCGCCCACTTCGTCAACTTCGTCCACTTCCTCAATATCGTCCACTTGCTCCACTTCATTCACTTTGTCCACTTCTTCCACTTCCTCAACTTCGTCCACTTCCTCTACTTCCCCACTTCCTCAACCTCATCAAGATCCTCCACCTCGTCCACTTCCTCCACTTCATCTTCTTCTTTCACTTCGTCCACTTCGTCAATTTCGTCAAGTTCGTGCTCTTCCTCCACTTTGTCCACTTCTTCCACTTCCTCCACTTCCTCCACTTCCTCCACTTCGTCCACTTCGTCCACTTCGTTCACTTTGTCCTCTTTGTTCACTTCGTTCACTTCGTCCACTCCGTCCACTTCGTCCCCTTCGTCCACTTCCTCCATTTCTCCACTTCGTCCACATCCTCCACTTCCTCCACTTCGTCAACTTCGTCTACTTCTTCCACTTCCTCCACTTTGTCCACTTCCTCCACTTCCTCCACTTCCTCCACTTCATCCACTTCGTCAACTTGGTCAACTTAGTCGACTTCGTCCGCTTCGTCCACTTAGCCCACTTCTTCCACTTCATCCACTTTTTCCACTTCCTCCACTTGGTCCACTTGCTACACTTGCTCCAGTTCGTCAACTTCGTCCACTTCCTCCACTTCACGCACTTCGTCCACTTTGTGGAGTTCGTGCACTTCCTCCACTTCGTCAAGTTCGTTCACTTCCTTTACTTCCTCCATTTCCTCCACTTCTTCATCTTCTTCTTCCACTTCGTCCGCTTCGTCCACTTCTTCAACTTCCTCAAGTTCATCCACTTCATCCACTTCCTCCACTTCCTACACTTCGTCAACTTCTTCCACTTCGTCAACCTCGTCCACTTGCTCCACTTCGTCAACATCGTCCACTTCCTCCACTTCCTCCATTTTTTCCACTTCCTCATCTTCTTCTCCACTTCTTCTACTTCATCAAGTTCGTGCTCTTCGTCCACATCGTCCACTTCCTCCACTTCCTCCACTTCCTCCACTTCATCCACTTCGTCCACTTCTTCATCTTCTTCTTCCACTTCGTCCACTTTCTCCAATTCGTCCACTTCTTCCACTGCATCCACTTCCTTCACTTCATCCACTTTGTCCACTTCATCCAATTCTTCATCTTCCTCTCCACTTTGTCCAATTCGTCCACTTCTTCCACTACGTCAAGTTTTGCACTTCGTCCACTTTGTGAAGTTCGTCTACTTCCTCCACTTCCTCCACTTCCTCTACTTCCTCCACTTCTTGATTATCTTCTTCCACTTCTTCAACTTCGTCAAGTTGGTCCACTTCCTCCACTTCGTCAACTTCTTCCACTTCGTCAACTTCCTCCACTTCTCCCACTTCCTCCACTACGTCCACGTCATCCACTTCGTCAACTTTGTCCATTTCGTCCACTTCGACAAGTTCGTCCACTTCCTCCACTTCCTCCACTTTGTCCACCTCGTCCACCTCGTCTACTTCGTCTACTTCGTCCACTTCGTGCACTTCTTGCACTTCGTCCACTTCCACTTCTTCCACGTCGTCAACTTCGTCCATTTCGTCCAATTCCTCCACTTCGTACAATTTGCCACTTCGTCCACTTTTCCACTTTGTCTACTTCGTCAACTTCATCCACTTCTTCCACTTTCTCCACTTCCTCCATTTCCTCAACATCTTCCATTTCCTCCACTTCCTCCACTTCATTAACTTCCTCCACTTCTTCCACTTCGTCAACTTTATCCACTTCCTCCACTTCGTCGACTTCGTCAACTTCGTCAACTTCGTCCACTTCGTCACTTTCGTCCATTTCGTCCACTTCGTGAAGTTCGTCCACTTCCTCACTTCCTCCACTTTGTCCACTTCGTCCACTTCGTCCACTTTGTCCACTTCCTCCACTTCGTCCATTTCGTCCACTTCGTCATCTTCGTCCACTTCGTCCACTTTGTCCACTTCGTCCATTTCGTTAAGTTCATGCACTTCATCCACTTTGTCCACTTCCTCTACTTCGTCCACTTCGTCCACTTCCTCCATTTCGTCATCTTCAACCCCTTCCTCCACTTCCTCCACTTTGTCAACTTCGTCCACTTTGTCCACTTCATCCGCTTCGTCCACTTCGTCCGCTTCGTCCACTTCGTTTGGTTCGTCCACTTTGTCCACTTCGTTTTCTTCGTCCACTTCCTCCACTTCCTCCACTTCGTCAACTTCGGCCTCTTCGTCAACTTCTTCATCATCTTCTTCTACTTCGTCCAATTCGTCAACTTTGTCAAGTTCGTCCCATTCGTCCACTTCGTGACCTTCGTCAAGTTCGTCCACTTCGTCCACTTCGTGAAATTCCTCCACTTCCTCAACTTCGTCAACTTCTTCCACTTCGTCCACTTCGTCATTTTCGTCCACTTCCGCCACTTCCATAACATCGTCCACTTCCTCCACTTCCTTCACTTCATTCACTTCCTGCACTTCTTCCACTTCGTCAACTTTGTCCAATTCCTCCACTTCCTCCACTTCGTCCACGTCATCCACTTCGTCAAATTTGTCCACTTCGTCCATTTCGCCCACTTTGTCAAGTTCGTCCACTTCCTCCACTTTGTCCACTTCGTCCACCTCTCCACCTCGTCCACTTTATCCACTTCTTCCACTTCTTTCACTCCGTCCACTTCCTCCACTTCTTCCACGTCGTCAACTTCGTCCACTTCGTCCATTACGTTCACTTCGTCCTCTTCATCCACTTCGTCGACTTCGTCCACTTCCTCCACTTCATCCACTTGCTCCATTTCGTCCACTTCGTCGACTTTTTCCACTTTGTCCACTCCGTCAACTTCGTCCACTTCTTCCACTTTCTCCACTTCGTCCTCTTCGTCCACTTCTTCCACTTCCGCCACTTCCTCCACTTCGTCCTCTTCGTCCACTTCTTCCACTTCCGCCACTTCCTCCACTTCCTCCACTTCCTCCACTTTGCCCACTTTGTCAACTTCGTCCACTTCTTTATCTTCTTCTTCCGCTTCGTCCACTTCGTCAAGTTCGTCCCCTTCGTCCACTTCCTCCAGTTCCTCCATTTCCTCCACTTCGTCCAATTTGTCCACTTCGTCAACTTCATTCATTTCGTCCACTTCCTCCACTTCCTCCACTTGATTAACTTCCTGCACTTCTTCCACTTCGTCTACTTCGTCCACTTCGTCCACTTCATCCACTTCGTCAACTTCGTCCATTTTGTCCACTTCGCCAAGTTCGTCCACTTCCTCTACTTCCTCCAATTTGTCCACTTCTTCCACTTCGTCCACTTCCTCCACTTCGTCCCCTTCGTCCACCTCGTCCACTTCCTCCTCTTCGTCCACTTCGTCAACTTCATCCACTTCGTCAACTTCGTCTACTTCATCCACTAACACCACTTCCTACACTTCCTCCACTTCGTCCACTTCCTCCACTTCGTCCACTTCGTCCACTTTGTCCTCTTCGTCCACTTCTTCATCTTCTTCTTCCACTTCGTCCACTTCATCCAATTCGTCAACTTCGTCAAGTGCGTCCCCTTCGTCCATTTCGCCAACTTCGTCAAGTTCGTCCCGTTGGTCCACTTCCTCCACTTCGTCAACTTCTTCCAATTCGTCCACTTTGTCAACTTCGTCCATTTCCTCCACTTCCTCAACATCATCCACTTCCTCCACTTCCTCCACTTCATTCATTTCCTGCACTTCTTCCACTTCGTCAACTTCATCCACTTCGTTCACTTCCTGCACTTCCTCCACATCCTCCACTTCCTCCACTTCCTTAACATCGTTTGTTTCCTCCACTTCATTCACTTGCTCCACATCTTCCACTTCGTTAACTTCGTCCGCGTCCTCTACTTCCTCCATTTCGTCCACTTCCTCCAATTCTTCTACTTCGTCCACTTCGTCAACTTCGTCCATTTAGTCGACTTCGTCAACTTCGTCAACTTCGTCCCCTTCGTCCACTTCCTCCACTTCCTCCACTTCCTCCACTTCATTCCACTTCCTCCACTTCCTCCACTTCGTCTACTCCTTCCACTTCCTCCACTTTGTCCACTTCGTCCACTTCCTCAACTTCGTCCACGTCGTCAACTTCGTCCATTTCGTCCACTTCATCCTCTTCGTCCACTTCGTGGACTTCGTCCTCTTCTTCGTCCACTTCCTCCACTTCCTCCACTTCATCCACTTCGTCAACTTTGTCAACTTCATCAACTTCGTCCCCTTCGTCCCCTTCGTCTACTTCCTCTACTTCATCCACTTCATTCCACTTCCTCCAATTCTTCTACTTCGTCCCCTTCGTCAACTTCGTCCACTTAGTCCACTTCGTCAACTTCGTCCCTTTCGTCCACTTCCTCCACTTCCTCCACTTCATTCCACTTCCACCACTTCCTCCACTCCTTCCACTTCCTCCACTTTGTCCACTTCGTCCACTTCCTCAACTTCGTCCACGTCGTCAACTTCGTCCATTTCGTCGACTTCATCCACTTCGTCCACTTCCTCCACTTTCTCCACTTCGTCCACTTTGTCCACTAAGTCAAGTTCGTCCACTTCCTCTACTTCCTCCACTTCGTCCACTTCCTCCACTTCGTCCACTTCCTCCACTTCGTCAACTTCCTCTACTTCGTGCACTTCCTCTACTTCCTCCACTTCGACCACATCCTCCACTTCGTCCACTTCGTCCTCTTCGTCCACTTCTTCATCTTCTTCTTCTACTTCATCCAATTCGTCAACTTCGTCCACTTCGTCAACTTTGTTCCCTTCGTCCGCTTCGTCCACTTCCTCCACTTCCTACATTTCATTCAACTTCCTCCACTTCCTCCACTTCCGCCACTTCTTCCACTTCGTCCACTTTGTCAACTGCATCAACTTCGTCCCCTTCGTCCCCTTCGTCTACTTCCTCCAATTCCTCCACTTCCTCCACTTCATTCCACTTCCTCCACTTCCCCCACTTCGTCCAATTCGTCAACTTCGTCAAATTTGTCCACTTCGTCAACTTCGTCCGCTTCGTCCACTTCCTGCACTTCCTCCACTTCATTCAACTTCCTCCACTTCCTCCACTTCGTCCCCTTCGTCTATTTCCTCAACTTCCTCCACTTCCTCCACTTCATTCCACTTCCTCCACTTCCTCCAATTCCTCCAATTCTTGTACTTCGTCCACTTCGTCAACTTCCTCCATTTATTCTGCACTTTGTCAACTTCGTCCCCTTCGTCCACTTCCTCCACTTCATTCCACTTCCTCCACTTCGTCAACTTCGTATATTTCGTGCACTTCCTCAACTTCGTCCACTTCCTCCGCTTCATCCACTTTCTCCACTTGCTCCACTTCGTGCACTTCATTCACTTCCTCCACTTCGTCCACTTCGTCAACTTCGTCCACTTCGTCAAGTTCGTCCATTTCCTCCACTTCCTCCACTTCATTCCACTTCCTCCACTTCCTCCACTTCCTCAACTTCGTATATTTTGTCCACTTCGTCAACTTCGTCAACTTCGTCCACTTCCTCCGCTTCCTCCACTTTGTCCACTTCCTCCACTTCGTGCACTTCATTCACTTCCTCCACTTCGTCCACTTCGTCAACTTCGTCCACTTCGTCAACTTCGTCCATTTCCTCCACTTCGTCAAGTTCGTCCACTTCCTCCACTTCCTCCACTTCCACCACTTCGTCCACTTCGTCAACTTGTTCCACTTCCTCCTCTTCATCCGCTTCGTCTACTTCCTCCACTTCGTCCACGTCATCGACTTCGTTCACTTCCTCCGCTTCGTCCACTTCGTCCTCTTCGTCCAATTCATTCACTTCGTCGACTTCGTCGACTTCTTCCGCTTCCTCCACTTCCTCCACTTCGTCCACTTTGTCAAGTTCGTCCACTTCGTCCTCTTCGTCCACTTCATCCACTTCAGCAACTTCGTCCACTTCGTCACGTTCGTCCACTTCCTCCACTTCCTCCACCTCCTCCACTTTGTCTACTTTGTCTACTTCGTCCACCTCTTCCACTTCGTTGACTTCGTCCACTTCGTCGTCTTCGTCCACTTCGTCCTCTTCGTCCACGTCGTCCACTTCAACCACTTCCTCCACTTCCTCCACTTTGTCAACTTCCTCCACTTCGTCAACTTCGTCCACTTCATTAACTTCGTCCACTTCGTCAACTTTGTCTATTCGTCCAATTCTTCCACTTCGTCAACTTCCTCCACTTCGTCCACTTCCTCCACTTCTTCCACTTCCTCCACTTCGTTCACTTCCTCCACTTCCTCCACTTCCTCCACTTCGTCAACTTCGTACACTTCGTCAACTTCTTCCTCTTCGTCCACTTCGTCCACTTGCATGACTTCATCCACTTCGTCCACTTCGTCAAGTTCGTCCACTTCGTCTACTTCCTTTACTTCGTCCACTTCCTTCACTTCCACTACTTCCTCCACTTCTTCCATTTCCTCCACTTCCTCCACTTCGTCAACTTCATCCACTTCGTCTACTTCGTCCACTTCCTCCACATCCCCTACTTCGTCTAGTTCGTCAAGTTCGTCCCCTTCGTCCACTTTGTCAAAATCCTCCACTTCATCAACTTCTTTCATTCCTCCACTTCGTCAATTTCTTCCACTTCCTCCACTTCCTCAACATCGTCCACTTCCTGCACTTCCTCCACTTCATTCCACTTCCTCTACTTCCTCCACTTCGTCCACTTCTTCCACTTCGTCAACATCATCCACTTCTTCCACTTCCTCCATTTCCTCCACTATGTCCACTTCCTTCACTTCGTCAACTTCGTCCACTTCGTCTACTTCCTTTACTTCGTCCACTTCCTCCACTTCCACCACTTCCTCCACTTCCTCCATTTCGTCTACTTCCTCCACTTCGTCAACTTCGTCCACTTCGTCCACTTCGTCTACTTCCTCCACTTCCTCCACTTCCTCCACATCCCCCACTTCGTCCAGTTCATCAAATTCGTCCCCATCGTCCACTTCGTCAACTTCGTCAAGTTCGTTCCCTTCGTCCACTTCCTCCACTTCCTCCACTTCCTCCACTTCGTCAACTTCTTCCACTTTGTCCACTTCGTCATTTTCGTCCACTTCCTCCACTTCCTTAAAATCGTCGACTTCCTCCACTTCCTCCACTTCATTCACTTCCTGCACTTCTTCCACTTCGTCAACTTTGTCCACTTCCTCCACTTCCTCCACTTTGTCCACTTCCTCTAGTTGGTCAACTTCGTCAACTTCCTCCACTTTCTTCACTTCGTCCACTTCTTCCACTTCCCCCACTTCGTCCAGTTCCTCCACTTCCCCCACTTCGTCCACTTCTTCAACTTCGTCAACTTCGTCCACTTCCTCCACTTCGTCCAGTTCTTCCACTTCCTCCACTTCGTCCACATCCTCCACTTCCTCCATTTCGTCTGCTTCATCAAGTTCGTCCACTTCCTCCACTTCTTCCACTTCGTTAAGTTCGTCCACTACCTCTACTTCCTCCACCTCGTCCACTTCCTTCACTTCCTCCATTTCTTCCACTTCCTCCACTTCCTCAACATCGTCCATTTCCTCCACTTCGTCCACTTCCTCTACTTTGTTCACTTCCTCCACATCCTCCACTTCGTCCAATTCGTCAACTTCGTCCCCTTCATCCATTTCGTCCACTTCGTCAAGTTCGTCCATTTCCTCCACTTCCTCCACTTCCTCCACTTTGTCCACCTCGTCCACTTCTTGCACTTCGTCGACTTCGTCCACTACATCCACTTCGTGCACCTCATCCACTTCGTCAACTTCGTCAACTTCTTCCACTTCGTCCACTTCGTCCACTTCCTCCACTTCGTCCACGTTGTCAACTTTGTCCACTTCGACCACTTCGTCCAGTTCGTCCTCTTCGTCCACATCGTCCTATTCGTCCACTTCGTGCACTTCCTGCACTTCCTCCACTTCGTCCACTTCGTCATGTTCGTCCACTTCGTCCACTTCCTCTACTTCTTCCACTTCGTCCACTTCCTTCATTTCGTCCACTTCCTCCACTTCGTCCACTTCCTCGATTTCCTCCACTTCGTCAACTTCGTCCACCTCGTTAACTTTGTCCATTTTGTCCACTTCGTCAACTTCGTCTACTTAGTCCACTTCCTCCACTTTGTCCACTTCGTCCACTTCGTCAACATCGTCCACTTCGTCCACTTCTTCCCCTTCCTCCACTTCGTTCACTTCCTCCACTTCCTACACTTCATCCATTTCGTCCACTTCCTCCACTTCGTCGACTTCGTCCACTTCCTCCACTTCATCTACTTCGTCCATTTCATCCATTTCTTCCTCTTCGTCCACTTCATCGTCTTCGTCCACTTCACTAGTGCAGCGAGGGGCTTTTACCGCGGTTCATTTTCACTATACGTCGCGGTTTCGGAACCGCGGCATATTCAGCCGCGGTAGTAAGTCAGACACTTTAGGCCGCGGTTATAACCGCGGTATATAACGTGAGGAATATGCCGCGGTTGTTTAGGAAACCGCTGCCTAAATTCATTTTTAAAAAAAAAAAATTAAAAAATACACTATATGCCGCGGTTCAACCGCGGCATAAAGGCCAAAGCATATGCCGCGGTTAGTGTCAAAACTGCGGCCATATGTCTCGTTTTAAAAAAAAACGAATCACTATATGCCGCGGTTGTGGTTAGAACCGCAGCATATTCCCCTGCAGTTTTTTAAAATTGCAGGTCTGTTTTTGTGATATCCTATACCACAAAAACAGACCTGCATATAAAAACATGTACAGAAATTCAATTTCAACATAACAAACACGTGTTCAAATGTATTTCAACATCAAATAAAGTACAAAGTCTAAGAAAATTCTATCTAATCAAATGCATTGTTTAAATCTAAGAGCTATTGTATAATCTAATGATATACTTCGCAGCAGCGTTCCTAATGAATAATAGTGACTTCTCAGGAACTGGTGTAGTAGTCTTGAATCTCTGCAAAAGACAATTCATATTAATTAGTGTATATGAATTCAACATTTGGGAAATATCATATAATTTGTTAAAGTTAAATATTACCGTTTCCCAGCGACTTGTGATGTGAGAACGAACAATATGGGCCATCCAATACATTACATAGTATCCGCACTCATATGACCCATTTTGTCTGTTACACTACAATATATCATCACAGTTGATAATAGTTAGTGAATAACATTAAAATAAAGCAATTATAACAAAGTATGACTTTAGCATATGTCAAACCTTGAGAGAAATCCAAGCAATCTTTCTACTATTAACAATTGATCTCCCACCCATCATCATACTTGCTGGAATAGAACTGTATATAAAAAAAGGTTTTAGCATTCATTTATATAACAAAGAAAGTCCAAACATTGAGGTTCTTACCAATCAATTGCTTGTTTGAGTTGTGTGGGAGGAGGCCTGTGCAATGAGCAGAACCACAAAGCATAGTTGTCTTGTATAGACATAACAAGAAGTTGCCAATGGCGCCTGAAATTCATAATAACGTAACTATTAAATATTAAAATCACATATGGAACATTATTATGTTAACAAAGTTCACTTACCCGGATATATAAGGCAAAAAGTATATTTTCTTGCCCCTTCCAAAACTCCTTATCAGATGCATGTTGATATGCTCAAAATCATTTGATTCATGAATTGATTGGGGATCAATGAATCCATAATCATCAGAACGCCCCAACTTATTACTGACCCCAGACATATACCTGAAATCAAAAATTAACTTTGATATAAGGATACTTGATATATAAATCATTTTTATATATAAATAATTGGTCATAAACTTACATCGTCCATAGTTGAATAATTGTAATATTCAACTCTTGTGTTCCCGACGCAAGCTCACGGACATCTTGGCTATTAAGGTATAATTGGGACCTCAGAGCCATGCCCAAATACATTAGCATCATACTCAACCTCCAAAGGATTATCATCAAGGATGTCAGCAAGTAGATGCAATGAAGAAAGAGGGTCATCCTCAGATAGAGGAATCTTCTGTTGTGCCTGCGTCTGTTGTTACATGAAAAGATAAGATAAGTTTTGACATCAAAAACCTTTAAAATTGAGAAGTGTAAAGAAGAATTTCATACCGAGGGGTCAGAAACTGGTTTAACCAAAAATTTAGGCCAAGTGATAAACGACTTATATGCTTGTTCCACAGTGAAAATCTCTTCCGTGGACAGTGGAACCGAGGCATCTGGTATGATCATTTCATCCACTGAGACCTTCACCTCATCCTCTAATAGTTGCATACCATGACATACAGTCGCTGACCTAAACTCTGTTCCACGAGCTACCAGCACCATCTCAGTATCTTCTAAAATGTATAGCAGACATGGACTACCATCGTCCATGTCATCCTCTGGGATGGCTGATGCGGAACAACTTCCTTTGCCGCTTCTTCCTGTCAGAGTAAATGTTAGATTATACAAGAGATAGAAATAATTGCATATAAATGTTTATTAAGTTTACCTGTGGGAGGGGGAGGGATAACATGTTCCTCTATAGGAGACTGCACCGGGCGCATGCTCTGAAACTGCTCCTGGTATAGCATCTGGAATTCAGCCCTCACCTCGGCCCTGATCTCCTGCATAAGGTCTTGTCGGACCTTTTTTGTGATCTCTTCTGTCATCCTTTGTGTATCGCTGTATGAATATGAAGGCTGACGAGAAGAGCTCCCAAAATAATCTGTAATTCCTACTCCAGGACCTGCAGCACGTACACGTCCAGGGTGCTCAGGTCGTCCAATTGCAGCAGCAAGAATATCCTGGCGACCCTCTGGAGTGAATTGGCCTTGGGAGCTCTGCTCAACCAAGGCGTCCTGTAACATTACAAAACACCATTATTCTTTAAATAGTTTAATGAAGTATGTATAATGACAATATTTATTATTTTAGGAACAGTGATAACTTACAATTTTTTCAGAAATCTCTCGTGCAGTGTCGGAAGAGTAGGTGCCCGATGGTCGCATACGGGCCAACTTCCATTTCTCATGTCTAGACGGTGGAGAAGGAGGCTGAGGAGGGCTACCACTCTGAGATGGTGGTATAGCATCTGCCTTTTGCTTGAGGATTTTCTCCTCAAGCTTCCTATACCCACCACGAGATAATAGGTGGGGGTTTTTGTTCTGAGCACTTGTTCCTTGTGCTTTGCTTCTAATTGCCTGTCACATACACATTAATTAATCAGTTCATATGATATATATTTGTTAATGAGGAATTGAATAATATGAACTACACTAACCTGCCATTCCTCTGACATCCGACTCTCTTTAAAAAGCCGCCAAGTCTCCTCATCAATGGACTTATATGAACTACATGGACTTTTATGTTTAAGGTGTCCAAAGATGTACCTTGATGTCAACTTGCTTTTAAAGTTTCTGAAATTTTCTGCAACAGTTGACAAACACTTATTTCTAAGTGTTGGGACATTTGGAATGTCAAATGTCATCTGAAAAAAACATAATAAAGTTGTATTAGTACAAAATAATCAATATAAACAAATTTTAATTCAAATGCTATTAACTAACTTACCAATATATCTTGCCAAATAATGTTCCGATCACCCTCGGACACATGATCAAAAGATGGAATGAGAATGCTAATCCTATCACGTGCCACTACTCCAAGGTATGATCGGAAGTCATCTGCATGGGGGCCAGTTGCCACACCCGTGGTGACATTCACATTCACCGGAGTTCTTTCACCACTATTTTTCCTGATTAATAGTTGTTTCATCCTAGTGGGTCCTCTAGTGGATCTGGTTGGGGGAGCCTCATCCCCTGAAGAATGTGGATGATCAGCCATATATCTGTCAAAATAAATAACAACATTAAATTTTCTTTCAAGACTTATGTAATATCATATAAATTAACAAAACATGTAATAGTACAGAAATTGAAAATTCATACATAAAGATATGGATTCATCATATGTATATTCCCTCATCATGATCTGACCGAATTGCATGTACATCATCGTCAACTACAGATTGGTCATCCAAATTTGTTGTAGTTTGAAATGAATGGTTGTCAGCAATATCAATATTAATCAGATTGTCTTCGTTAACTTCAATTTGTTTTTTGCCTTGAAGAGCAACATACCAATGGTCAGACGCAGGATCTTTGACATAAAAAACTTGAGATGCTTGATGTACCATGATAAACGGTTCGTCTCGATAACCCACCTTGCGAAAATCAACCAGTGTCATACCCGAGTCATCTATTTTCACACCACTCTTATTGTCAAACCACTTACACTTGAACAATGGAACAGAAAACTTGGTGTAATCAACCTCCCATATCTCTTCTATTATACCATAATATCTCATTGATCCAAGTACAGGAGATTGATCTTTTGATGTGGAAAATTGAAGTGACTCAGCTTCTAAACTGACTCCACTATTTTGTACTGTGCTTTTATCATCCAAAGTCTTCGTATAGAATGTGCAATTATTGACTTCATAACCTGTACAACACACGACATCAAACTTCAAACCATTTGCAAGCCACAATAAAGTTTCAGAAGAATGTGGCTCTTTGTCAATTTCAGATTTGAACCAAGACATAAATGTTTTGTTATGCTCCATCAATTGCCATTTCTCTGATTGTCTTGGATTTTTATTCTTAACAATGGCTTTGTGTGCTTCCAAAAAAGGGATCACCTCATCTGTGTTGTTCAATATATAAAGATGCGCTTGCAACAATTCTTCGCGATCTTTTGTCACCACATTGACACCTCGGATGCTTTTACTTGTAGAAAATTTATTCAACCATGCTGTGCGAGGAACTCCTATTGGATTCGTTGATGTCATGTAATCTGAACAAAACTCGATACTTTCTTCAGCAATATACCTTTCAATCATCGAACCTTCAGGACGATATGGATTTTTAACGTACCCTTTCAAAATCTTCATATAACGCTCAATAGGATACATCCATCTTAAGTATACCGGTCCGCACAACTTGATTTCTCTAACCAAATGAATAAGTAAATGTACCATGATGTCAAAAAAAGATGGAGGGAAAAACATCTCTAGTTGACACAAGATGATAACAATCTCGCCTTGAAGTTCATCTAACTTTGTAGGATCGATGGCTTTACTACATATTGACGAGAAAAATGAACACAACCTGTTTATGGTGTGCCTAACATTTTTGGGCAAAATTCCACGAATAGCCACCGGTAACAACTGTTGCATTAAGACGTGACAATCGTGAGACTTCATGCCAACAAGCTTTAAGTCCTGCATTGACACTAAACTCTTCATATTTGAAGAGTGTCCTTGTGGTACTTTGATACTCTTTAAACATACACAAAAACTTATCTTCTCTTGTCTAGACATTGCGTAACATGCAGGGGGCAAATAAGTACGTTTACCAATCTCCTTGGGTGCCAACTCTTCTCGGATATTCATGTCAACCAAATCCAAACGAGCATTCACTCCATCTTTTGTCTTTCCCTGAATGTTGAGTAATGTACCAATCAAGCTATCACACACATTCTTTTCTACATGCATCACATCTATGCAATGTCGAACATCTAACTTTGACCAATATGGAAGATCAAAGAATATTGATTTCTTCTTCCAAGGGGTCATTACAGATGACTTCTTCGATGTTTTCCCAAATACATGATGTATTTTATTAACTTTTTCAAGAACTTCAAGGCCAGTAAGTGGATTTGGTGCTTCGTCCCTCTCTTGATCTCCATTGAATGCTTTTTTTAACCTTCGATATGGATGATTACGTTTTAGAAATCTCCGATGACGCAGATACACCGTCTTTCTTCCATGTTTCAATTGATGAGCTGCAGTGTTTTCTTCACATATAGGACACGCTTTATGACCCTTGACACTGTATCCTGACAAATTACCATAAGCAGGAAAGTCATTAATGGTGCAAAATAACATTGCACGCATCATAAAAGTCTCTGAAGCGAATGCATCAAATATTTCAACCCCATCAACCCACAAAACCTTCAAGTCTTCAACTAGTGGGCTTAGATAAACATCTATGTCATTTCCAGGCTGCTTTGGACCAGATATCATCATAGACAACATCATGTACTTCCTCTTCATGCACAATGCAGGAGATAAGTTGTAAATTATCAATATAACTGGCCAACAACTGTGATTGGTACTCAGATTACCAAATGGGTTCATTCCATCAGTGGCTAAAGCAAGCCTAAGATTTCTACACTCTTTACCAAATTCGGGGAATTGTCGATCAATATTTTTCCATTGCTTTGAATCAGCTGGATGACGAAGCAGCCCGTCAATTTTTCTCTCATCTGCATGCCATCTAAGATTTTTAGCATCTTTGGGATTCGCAAACAAACGCTTAAGTCTGGGCACTATTGGAAGGTACCAAACTACTTTCAAAGCAGATCCATTTTTTTCTATCTGACCATTATCTTCACTATTGTTTTTTGACTTGTATCGTGATAAGGCACATTTTGGACACTTTGTCAAAAATTCAAACTCTTTCCTATACAAAATGCAGTCATTGGGACAAGCATGTATCCTTTTATACTCCATACCCATTGGACAAAGAATTTTCTTCGCATCATAATTACGAGTGGGTAATGTATTTCCATCTGGCAACATTTCATTCAACAACGTCAACAGTTCTGTAAAACTCTTATCAGTCCATCCATTGCTCGCCTTCAAATTCATGAGCCTTAACACCGCTGATAAACGTGTGAACTTAGTTGAACTGACATACAAAGGTGTTTCGGCATCAGTCGACATCGTCTCATACACATGAGCTTTGGCAAAATTTTCTGCTCCAACATCGCGGATCATGTCCTCCAATTTGTCTTCATCCGGTCGATCTTCTTCCATGGTGGAATCAGTAACATTTACACTTTGAGAGTCAGTGGGAAAATCCATTTCTTCGCCGTGCCAGATCCATGTTGTATAGCATCTTAGAAAACCATCACATATAAGATGTTCTCTAATTTGAGTAGCGTTCAACTTTCTCCCATTCAAACAGTTCACACAAGGACATCTAAACTTCACTTCATCATCAGTTCTCCCCTCATTACGTTGCGCAAATTGTATAAATTCCTCTACACCTCTCTCGTACTCAGCACTAATACGTGGTAAATTAATCCAATTTCGATCCATATTCCTAAATATTACATAAATAATATTTTAAGGTTTATAAATAATACAAGAACTACAACACACATTACCAAAACTATAGCAAAAACCATACTATACATTACCAAAACTATAACAATTTCATGCATTATCAAAATTAAAGCAAAAACTATACCATACATTACCAAAACTATAGAAACTTCATACATTACCAAAACTATAGCATTATGCAAAAACTAATGAAGAAATCACGTTAAGAATGCAAAAGGACATAAATACCTGGAAGAGGAACGGCGGCGGAGAGGGTGAAAAACGCAACGAAATCACGATTTTGATCGGCTAAAACTCGTTTTTATCGTCAAAAATGAATAATGACCGAACAATTTTGAGTTTAAACGGTGAAAAACGCAAAATCTGAGATGATTGGTGGTTCGGAGAAGAAGAAAACGCGAAGAACAGTGAGGCACGCGAAGAAGACGATCACTGTTCCAAGTTTTAATTTTTAACTCTGAACGGGGGAATCTACCGCGGTTCACTACTTAACCGCTGTATAATATAGGTATATGTCGCGGTTTCACGCCCAACCGCGGCATATACTGATTAAATAAATAATCCTAAATGGCATTTTTGAAATTATTTTCAAACTATATGCCGCGGTTCAGCGGGCAACCGCGGCATATACCTCGAAATATTTCAAATTCATATAAAATTAATTCCAGATAGGAGAATAGGCCGCGGTTGCTCGTAGAACCGCGGCATATACCCCTGTAACGTCCTGAACACAACTGTCTCCCCAACTACCTTTTGGGGAATTTCAGTAGATGAGAAGGGTATATGCCGCGGTTCTCTGGACAACCGCGGCATATACCCCCTGCCAATTTATTGCAGGTGCTGACTGGGTCAGAGAATTTGAAAAGTTACAGGGGTATATGTCGCGGTTCTCTGGACAACCGCGGCATATACCCCCTGTAACTTCTGAAATTCTCTGACTGGCAGAGAAGTTGAGAAGTTACAGGGGGATATGCCGCAGTTGTCCAGAGAACCGCGACATATATCCCTGTAACTTTTCAAATTCTCTGACCCAGTCAGCACTTGCAATAAATTGGCAGGGGGTATATGCCGCGGTTGTCCAGGGAACCGCGGCATATACTCTGTTATTTAATTTTTTATTCATACGTGGCGTCAAAGGCAATGGTTGACTAAAGTATATGCCGCGGTTTGGAGCAGAACCGCGGCATATATGTTCGATTTATTTACAAAACTGCCACCGCGCACCATTATGCTGCGGTTTCCGTTGAACCGTGGCATAATGTGCGCTGTAAAAACCCATTTTTTTACTAGTGCTTCCATCACTTCATCCACTTCGTCCACTTCGTCAAGTTCGTCCACATCGTCTACTTCCTCTACTTCGTCCACTTCCTCCACTTCGTCCAATTCCTCCACTTCCTCCACTTCCTCCATTTCGTCCACTTCCTCCACTTCCTCCACTTCGTCAACTTCATCCACTTCGTCCACTTCCTCCACATCCTCCACTTCATCCAATTGGTCAACTTCGTCCCCTTCGTCCATTTCGTCAACTTCGTCAAGTTCGTCACTTGCTCCACTTCGTCAACTTCTTCCACTTTGTCTTTTTCGTCCACTTCCTCATCATTGCCCACTTCCTGCACCTCCTCAACTTCATTCACTTCCTGCACTTCTTCAACTTCGTCAACTTCCTCCACTTCCTCCACTTCATCCACTTCGTCCAACTTCATCCACTTCGTCAACTTCGTCCACTTCGTCCATTTCGTCCACTTCGTCAACTTCTTCCACTTTGTCCACTTCATCATTTTCGTCCACTTCCTCCACTTCCTTAAAATCGTCGACTTCCTCCACTTCCTCCACTTCATTCACTTCCTGCACTTCTTCCACTTCGTCAACTTCGTCCACTTCGTCGACTTCCTCCACTTTGTCCACATCCTACAGTCGGTCAACTTCGTCAACTGCCTCCACTTTCTTCACTTCGTCCATTTCTTCCACTTCCTCCACTTCGTCCACTTCCTCCACTTCCCCCGCTTCGTCCACTTCTTCAACTTCGTCAACTTCGTCCACTTCCTCCACTTCGTCCAGTTCTTCCACTTCCTCCACATCCTCCACTTCCTCCATTTCGTCCGCTTCATCAAGTTCGTCCACTTCCTCCACTTCCTCAAGTTCGTCCACTACCTCTACCTCGTGCACTTCCTCCACTTCCTCCATTTCTTCCACTTCCTCCACTTCCTCAACATCGTCCATTTCCTCCACTTCCTCCACTTCATTCACTTCGTCCACTTCGTCAAGTTCGTGCACCTCGTCCATTTTGTCGACATCGTCAAGTTCGTCCACTTCCTCCACTTCGCCCACTTCCTGCATTCCTCTACTTCGTCCACTTCTTTCACTTCCTCCACTTGTTCCACTTCCTCCACTTCGTCCACGTCGTCAACTTTTTCCACTTCGTCCGCTTCGTCCACTTCGTCCTCCTCGTCGACTTCGTCCACTTTGTCCATTTCGTCAACTTCGTCCACTTCGTCGAGTTCGTCCAATTAGTCCAACTACTCCATTTCGTCTTCTTCTTCGACTTCGTCTACTTCGTCCATTTCGTCCACTTAGTCACTTCGTCCTCTTCATCAAGTTCGTTCACTTCGTGCACTTCATCCACTTCCTCTACTTCGTCCACTTCGTGCACCTCCTCCATTTCGTCCACTTCGTCCACTTCTTCCACTTCTTCCACATCCTCCACTTCCTCTACCTCCTCCACTTCGTCAACTTCGTCCACTTCGTCAACTTCTTACACGTCGTCCACTTCCTCAACTTCGTCAACTTCTTCCACTTCGTTGGCTTCGTCCACATCGTCCACTTCGTCAACTTCGACCACTTCGTCAACTTTCTCATCTTCGTCAACTTCCTTCACTTCCTCCACTTCGTCCATTTTGTCCACTTCTTCCACTTCGTCCACTTCCACCACTTCGTCAACTTCCTCCACTTCGTCAACTTCGTCCAACTCGTCCACTTCGTCCCCTTCGTGCACTTCATCCACATCAAGTTCGTCCACTCCGTCCACTTGCTCTACTTCCTCTATTCGTCCACATCCTCCACTTCCAACACTTCGTCCACTTCGTCAACTTCGTCCACTTCGTCAACTTCGTCCACTTCGTCAACTTCGTCCACTTCGTCAACTTTGTCAACTTCGTCCACTTTGTCCACTTCGTCCACTTCGTCAAGTTCGTCCACATCGTCCATTTCCTGCACTTCTTCCACTTGCTCCACTTGCTCAACTTCGTCCAGTCCACTTCGTCCTCTTCGTCCATTTCGTCCTATTCGTCCACTTCGTCTAATTCGTCCACTTCGTCCATTTCGTCCACTTACTTACTTCGTCCTCTTCGTCAAGTTCGTTTTCTTCATGCGCTTCGTCCACTTCCTCTACTTCCTCCACTTCTTCCACCTCCTCCATTTCGTCCACTTCTTCCACTTGCTCCGCTTCGTCCACTTCCTCCACTTCGTCAACTTTTTCCACGTCGTCCACTTATTTCACTTCCTCCACTTCCTCTACTTCCTCTGCTTCGTCCACTTCCTCAACTTCCTCCACTTCCTTCACTTCCTCCACTTCGTCCACTTCTTCATCTTCCTCTTCCACTTCGTCCACATGGTCCACTTTGTGAACTTCCTCCACTTCCCCCACTTCCTCCACTTCGCCCTCTTCGCCCACTTCTTCATCTTCCTCCACTAGGTCCATTTCGTCCACATGGTCCACTTTGTGAACTTCCTCCACTTCCCCCACTTCCTCCACTTCGTCCACTTCGCCCTCTTCGCCCACTTCTTCATCTTACTCCACTAGGTCCACTTCGTCCACTTAGTCTAGTTCCTCCACTTCGTCCACTTCGTCAACTTCCTCCACTTTGTCCACATCGTCCACTTCGTCCTCTTCGTCCACTTCGTCAACTTCCTCCACTTTGGCCACTTCGTCCACTTCGTGCACTTCGTCCACTTCGTCAATTTCGTCAAGTTCGTGGACTTCGTTCACATCGTCCACTTCCTCTACTTCCTCCATTGCTCCACTTCCTCCACTTCATCCACTTCCTTCACATCGTCCACTTCGTCCAGTTCGTCAACTTCGTCAAGTTCGTGCACTTCCTCCTTCGTCCACTTCGTCAACTTTGTCAAGTTCGTGCACTTCATCCACATCGTCGACTTCGTCCACTTCCTTCACTTCATCCACTTGTCCACTTCGTCAAGTTCGTGCACTTCGTCCACATCGTCTACTTCGTCCACTTCATCCACTTCCTCTAGTTCTTCCACTTCCTCCACTTCGTCCACTTCCTTCACTTCGTCCACTTCGTCAACTGCTTAAAGTTTTTGCACTTGGTCCACTTCCTCCACTCCGTCCACTTCCTCCACTTCATCCACTTTGTCCACTTCTTCATCTTCTTCTTCCTCTTTGTCCACTTCGTCCACTTCGTCAAGTTCAAGCACTGCGTCTACTTCGTCTAGTTCTTGCACTTCGTCAACTTCGTCCACTTCCTCTACTTCCTCCACTTCATCCACTTCGTCCATTACTTCATCTTCTTCTACCATTTCTTCCACTTCCTCCTCTACCTCCACTTCCTCATCTTCCTCCACTTCCTCCAGTTCGTCAACTTCTTCCACTTCGCCCACTTTGTCAACTTCGTCCACTTCCTGCACTCCCTCAACATCGTCCACTTCCTCCACTTCCTCCACTTCTTCCACTTTGTCAACTTTGTCAACTTCGTCCCCTTCGTCCACGTCCTCCACTTCGTCAAGTTCGTCTACTTCGTTCGCTTCCTCCACTTACTCCACTTCATCCACTTCCTGCACTTCCTTCACTTCGTCCACTTCTTCCACTTCGTCCACTTCATCCACTTCGTCCACTTTGTTCACTTCGTCCACTTTGTTCACTTCGTCAACTTCGTCCCCTTCGTCCCCTAAGTCCACTTCGTCCACTTTCTCCACTTCATCGACTTCCTCCACTTCCTCCACTTCATCCACTTTGTCCACTTCGTCCACTTCGTCAACTGGATGCATTTCGTCCACTATGTCAACTTCGTCAAGTTCGTCCCCTTCGTTCCCTTGTTCCACTTCGTCCACTTCGTCCACTTCGTCCACTTCGTCCACTTAGTCCACTTCTTCCACTTCGTCAACTTCGTCAACTTCTTCCACTTCGTTCACTTCCTCCACTTTTTCCACTTCCTCCACTTCCTCAACATCGTCGATTTCCTCCACTTCGTTAAGTTCGTCCACTACCTCTACTTCCTCCACCTCGTCCACTTCCTTCACTTCCTCCATTTCTTCCACTTCCTCCACTTCCTCATCATCGTCCATTTCCTCCACTTCGTCCACTTCCTCTACTTCGTTCACTTCCTCCACTTCCTCCACATCCTCCACTTCGTCCAATTCGTCAACTTCGTCCACTTCGTCCATTTCGTCCACTTCGTCAAGTTCGTCCATTTCCTCCACTTCCTCCACTTCCTCCACTTTGTCCACTTCGTCCACTTCTTGCACTTCGTCCACTACATCCACTTCGTGCACCTCATCCACTTCGTCCACCTCATCCACTCCGTCCACTTCGTCAACTTCTTCCACTTCGTCCACTTCCTCCACTTCGTCGACGTCGTCAACTTCATCCACTTCGACCACTTCGTCTGGTTCGTCCTCTTCGTCCACTTCCTCCTATTCGTCCACTTCGTGCACTTCCTGCAATTCCTCCACTTCGTCCACTTCGTCATGTTCGTCCACTTCCTCTACTTCTTCCACTTCATCCACTTCGTCCACTTCCTTCATTTCGTCCACTTCTTCCACTTCGTCCACTTCCTCGACTTCCTCCACTTCGTCAACTTCGTCCACCTCTTTAACTTTGTCCATTTTGTCCACTTCGTCAACTTCGTCTACTTAGTCCACTTCCTCCACTTCCTCCACTTTGTCCACTTCGTCTACTTCGTCAACATCGTCCACTTTGACCACTTCTTCCCCTTCCTCCACTTCGTTCGCTTCCTCCACTTCCTACACTTCATCCATTTCGTCCACTTCCTCCACTTCGTCGACTTCGTCCACTTCCTCCACTTCATCTACTTCGTCCATTTCATCCATTTCTTCCTCTTCGTCCACTTCCATCACTTCATCCACGTCGTCCACTTCGTCAAGTTCGTCCACATCGTCTACTTCCTCTACTTCCTCCACTTCCTCCACTTAGTCCAATTCCTCCACTTCCTCCACTTCCTCCATTTCGTCCACTTCCTCCACTTCGTCAACTTCGTCCACTTCGTCCACATCCTCCACTTCGTCCAATTCGTCAACTTCGTCCCCTTCGTCCATTTCGTCAACTTCGTCAAGTTCGTCCACTTGCTCCACTTCGTCAACTTCTTCCACTTTGTCTTTTTCGTCCACTTCCTCCACTTCCTCATCATTGTCCACTTCTTGCACCTCCTCAACTTCATTCACTTCCTGCACTTCTTCAACTTCGTCAACTTCCTCCACTTCCTCCACTTCGTCCACCTCGTCCAACTTCATCCACTTCGTCCATTTCGTCCACTTCGTCAACTTCTTCCACTTTGTCCACTTCATCATTTTCGTCCACATCCTCCACTTCCTTAAAATCGTCGACTTCCTCCACTTCCTCCACTTCATTCACTTCCTGCACTTCTTCCACTTCGTCAACTTCGTCCACTTCGTCGACTTCCTCCACTTCCTCCAGTTGGTCAACTTCGTCAACTTCCTCCACTTTCTTCACTTCGTCCACTTCTTCCACTTCCTCCACTTCTTCCACTTCCTCCACTTCGTCCACTTCCTCCACTTCGCCCGCTTCGTCCACTTCTTCAACTTCGTCAACTTCGTCCACTTCCTCCACTTCGTCCAATTCTTCCACTTCCTCCACATCCTCCACTTCCTCCATTTCGTCCGCTTCATCAAGTTCATCCACTTCCTCCACTTCCTCAAGTTCGTCCACTACCTCTACTTCCTCCACCTCGTGCACTTCCTCCACTTCCTCCATTTCTTCCACTTCCTCCACTTCCTCAACATCGTCCATTTCCTCCACTTCCTCCACTTCATTCACTTCCTCCACTTCGTCCACTTCGTCAAGTTCGTGCACGTCGTCCATTTTGTCGACTTCGTCAAGTTCGTCCACTTCCTCCACTTCCTCCACTTCGCCCACTTCCTGCATTCCTCTACTTCGTCCACTTCTTTCACTTCCTCCACTTCCTCCACTTCTTCCACTTCGTTCACTTCGTCCACGTCGTCAACTTTGTCCACTTCGTCCGCTTCGTCCACTTCGTCCTCCTCGTCGACTTCGTCCACTTTGTCCATTTCGTCAACTTCGTCCACCTTGTCGAGTTCGTCCAATTAGTCCAACTACTCCATTTCGTCCTCTTCTTCGACTTCGTCTACTTCGTCCATTTCGTCCACTTAGTCATTTCATCCTCTTCATCAAGTTCGTTCACTTCGTGCACTTCGTCCACTTCCTCTACTTCCTCAATTTCTTGCACCTCCTTCATTCGTCCACTTCGTCCACTTCTTCCACTTCCTCCACATCCTCCACTTCCTCTACCTCCTCCACTTCGTCAACTTCGTCCACTTCGTCAACTTCTTCCACATCGTCCACTTCCTCCACTTCGTCAACTTCTTCCACTTTGTCGACTTCGTCCACTTCGTCAACTCCGAATACTTCGTCAACTTTCTCAACTTCGTCAACTTCCTTCACTTCCTCCACTTCGTCCATTTTGTCCACTTCTTCCACTTCGTCTACTTCCACCACTTCGTCAACTTCCTCCACTTCGTCAACTTCGTCCAATTCGTCCCCTTCGTGCACTTCGTCCACATCAAGTTCGTCCACTCCGTCCACTTGCTCTACTTCCTCTATTCGTCCACATCCTACACTTCCAACACTTCGTCCACTTCGTCAACTTCGTCCACTTCGTCAACTTTGTCAACTTCGTCCACTTCGTCCACTTCGTCAAGTTCGTCCACATCGTCCACTTCCTGCACTTCTTCCACTTGCTCCACTTCGTGCAGTCCTCTTCGTCCATTTCGTCCTCTTCGTCCATTTCCTCCACTTCCTCCACTTCGTCCACTTCGTCCACTACGTCAACTTCGTAACCACTTTGTCCACTTCCTCCACTTCTTCCACTTCGTCAACTTTTTCCACGTCGTCCACTTATTTCACTTCCTCCACTTCCTCTGCTTCGTCCACTTCGTCTACTTCGTAAACTTCGTCCACTTCCTCAACTTCCTCCACTTCCTTCACTTCCTCCACTTCATCCACTTCGTCCACTTCTTCATCTTCTTCTTCCACTTCGTCCACATGGTCCACTTTGTGAACTTCCCCCACTTCCTCCACTTCGCCCACATGGTCCACTTCGTCCTTCGTCAACTTTGTCAAGTTCGTGCACTTCGTCCACATCGTCGACTTCGTCCACTTCCTTCACTTCGTCCACTTCGTCCACTTCGTCAAGTTCGTGCACTTCGTCCACATCGTCTACTTCGTCCACTTCCTCTACTTCTTCCACTTCCTCCACTTCGTCCACTTCCTTCACTTCGTTCACTTCGTCCAATTCGTCCACTTCGTCAACTGCTTAAAGTTTTTGCACTTGGTGCACTTCCTCCACTTCGTCCACTCCGTCCACTTCCTCCACTTCATTCACTTTGTCCACTTCTTCATCTTCTTCTTCCTCTTTGTCCAGTTCGTCCACTTCGTCCACTTCGTCAAGTTTAAGCACTGCGTCTACTTCATCTAGTTCTTGCACTTTGTCAACTTCGTCCACTTCCTCTACTTCCTCCACCTCATCCACTTCGTCCATTACTTCATCTTCTTCTACCATTTCTTCCACTTCCTCCTCTACCTCCACTTCCTCAACTTCCTCCACTTCCTCCAGTTCGTCAACTTCTTCCACTTCGCCCACTTTGTAACCTTCGTCCACTTCTTGCACTCCCTCAACATCGTCCACTTCCTCCACTTCCTCCATTTCTTCCACTTTGTCAACTTTGTCAACTTCGTCCCCTTCGTCCATGTCCTCCACTTCGTCAAGTTCGTCTACTTCGTTCGCTTCCTCCACTTACTCCACTTCATCCACTTCCTCCACTCCCTCTACTTCCTCCACTTCGTCCACTTCTTCCACTTCGTCCACTTTGTTCACTTCGTTCACTTTGTTCACTTCGTCAACTTCGTGCACTTTCTCCACTTCATCGACTTCCTCCACTTCCTCCACTTCATCCATTTTGTCCACTTCCTCCACTTCATCCACTTTGTCCACTTCGTCCACTTCGTCAACTGGATGCATTTCGTCCACTACGTCAACTTCGTCAAGTTTGTCCCCTTCGTTCCCTTGGTCCACTTCGTCCTCTTCGTCCACTTAGTCCACGTCTTCCACTTCGTCAACTTCTTCCACTTCGTGCACTTCCTCCACTTTTTCCACTTCCTCCACTTCCTCAACATCGTCCACTTCCTCCACTTCCTCCACTTCGTCAACTTCGTCCATTTCGTCCACTTCATCCACTTCGACCAGTTCGTCAAGTTAGTCCACTTCCTCCACTACCATCACTACCTCCAATTCATCCACTTCGTCCACTTCTTCATCTTCCTATTCCACTTCGTCAACTTCGTGCAGTTCGTCAACATTGTCCACTTCCTCCACTTCACTTCATCCACTTCTTCCACTTCGTCCACTTCCTCAAAATCGTCCACTTCCCCAACCTGCTCCCCTTCCTCCACTTCCTCCACTTCTTCCACTTCGTCATCTTTGTCAACATCGTCCACTTCGTCCATGTCCTCCACTTCGTCAAGTTCGTCTACTTCCTCCACTTCCTCTACTTCCTCTAATTCCTCCACTTTCTCCACTTCATCAACTTTGTTTGCTTTCTCCACTTCGTCCACTGCATCAATTTCGACCATTTCGTCCCCTTCGTCCACTTCGTCCACTTTGTCCACTTCGCTCACTTCGTCAACTTCGTCCACTTCGTCCCCTTCGTAAAGTTCGTGCACTTCGTCCACTTCCTCCACGTCATCCACTTCTTCCTCTTCGTCCACTTCCTCCACTTCATGCACTTTGTCCACTTCATCCACTTCTTCATCTTCTTCTTCCACTTTGTCCCCTTCATCCACTTCGTCCATTTCGTCTACATCGTCAAGTTCGTGCACTTCCTCCACTTCATCCAATTCATCCACTTCGTCAACTTCCTACACTTCGTCCACATCATCCACCTCGTCCACTTCCTTCACTTCCTCCACTTCATGCACTTCCTTCACTTCGTCCACTTTGTCCACTTCATCAACTTCGTCCACTTCGTCCACTTCTTCATCATCTTCTTCCACTTCGTCCACTTCGTCAACTTCGTCCCCTTCCTCCACTTCCTCCACTTTCTCCACTTCGTCAACTTCTTCCACTTCGTCCACTTCGTCAACTTCGTCCACTTCCTCAATATCGTCCACTTGCTCCACTTCATTCACTTCGTCCACTTCTTCCACTTCGTTAACTTTGTCCACTACCTCCACTTCGTCCTCTTCCTCAACCTCATCAAGATCGTCCACCTTGTCCACTTCCTCCACTTCATCTTCTTCTTTCACTTCGTCCACTTGGTCAAGTTCGTGCTCTTCGTCCACATCGTCCACTTCTTGCACTTCCTACACTTTGTCCACTTCTTCCACTTCGTCCACTTCGTCCTCTTCGTCCACTTCGTCCACTTCGTCCACTTCGTCCACGTCGTCCACTTCGTCCACTTTGTCCACTCCGTCCACTCCGTCCACTTTGTCCACTCCGTCCACTCCATCCACTCCGTCCACTCCGTCCCCTTCGTCCACTTTCTCCATTTTGTCCACTTCGTCCACATCCTCCACTTCCTCCACTTCGTCAACTTCGTCCACTTCGTCCACTCCGTCCATTACATCCACTTCGTTCCCTTCGTCCACTTCCTCCATTTTGTCCACTTCGTCCACATCCTCCACTTCCTCCACTTCGTCAACTTCGTCCCCTTCATCCCCTTCGTCCCCTTCTCCACTTCGTCCACCTGCTCCACTTCATCCATTACGTCCACTTCATCTACTTCCTCCACTTCATCCACTTCGTTCACTTCTTCATCTTCTTCTTCCACTTCGTCCACTTTGTCCACTTCGTCTACTTCGTCCACTTCCTCCACTCCGTCAACTTCCTCCCCTTCCTCCACTTCCTCCACTTCTTCCGCTAATTCAACTTTGTCAACTTCGTCCACTTCGTCCATGTCCTCCACTTCGTCAAATTCGTCTACTTCGTCCACTTCCTCTACTTCGTCCACTTCCTCTAGTTCGTACACTTCGTCCACTTCTTCCCCTTCGTCCATTTCCTCCACTTCATCCACTTCATCCACTTCGTCCACTTTCTCCACTTCATCCACTACGTCCACTTTGTCACCTTCGTCATGTTCGTCCCCTTCGTCGACTTTGTCCACTTCCTCCACTTCGTCAAATTCTTCTACTTCGTCAACTTCGTCCACTTCTTCCAATTCCTCCGTTTCCTCAACATCGTCCACTTCCTCCATTTCCTCCACTTCATTCACCTCCTCCACTTCTTCCACTTCGTCAACTTCGTCAACTTTGTTCACTTCCTCCATTTCTTGCACTTTGTCCACTGTGTCCACTTTGTCCACTTCGTCCACTTCGTCCATTTCGTCCACTTCGTCCAATTCTTCCACTTCGTCCGCTTCGTCCACTTCTTCGTCTTCTTCTTCCATCCACTTTGTCCACTTCGTCAACTTCGTCAAGTTCTCGCCCTTTGTCCACTTCTTCCACTTTATCCACTCCGTCAATTTCATCCACTTCTTCCACTCCCTCAACATCGTCCACTTCCTCCACGTCCTCCACTTCATTCACTTCCTCCACTTCTTCAACTTCGTCAACGTCGTCAACTTCGTCCACTTCGTCCAGCTTCGTCCACTTCGTCCACTTTGTCCAATTCGTCCACTTCGTCATGTTCGTGCACTTTGTCCACTTCGTCAAGTTCGTGCACTTCGTCAACTTCGTCCCGTTCCTCCACTTCCTGCACTTCATCCACATCGTCCACTTCGTCAAGTTTGTCCACTTTGTCTATTTCGTCTACTTCATCCACTTCGTCCACTTCGTCAAGTTGGTCCACTTCGTCCACCTCCTCCACTTCATCCATTACGTCCACTTCCTTCACTTCCTCCACTTCATCCACTTCGTCCACTTCTTCATCTTCTTCTTCCACTTCGTCCACTTCGTCCACTTTGTCCACTTCCTCCACTTCGTCCAATTCCTCTACTCCGTCAACTTCCTCCCCTTCCTCCATTTCCTCCACTTCTTCCGCTTTGTCAACTTTGTCAACTTCGTCCACTTCGTCCATGTCCTCCACTTCGTCAAGTTCGTCAACTTCGTCCACTTCCTCCACTTCGTCCACTTCCTCCACTTCCTCCACTTCCTGTAGTTCGTACACTTCGTCCACTTCCACTTCGTCCACTTCCTCCACTTCATCCACTTCGTCGTCCACTTTCTCCACTTCGTCCACTTCGCCACCTTCGTCATGTTCGTCCCCTTCGTCGACTTTGTCCACTTCCTCCACTTCGTCCACTTCGTCAACTTCGTCAACTTGTTCCACTTCGTCAACTTCGTCCACTTCTTCCACTTCCTCTGCTTCCTCAACATCGTCCACTTCCTCCCCTTCATTCACTTCCTCCACTTCTTCCACTTCGTCAACTTCGTTAACTTCGTTCACTTCCTCCACTTCTTGCACTTCGTCCACTTTGTCCACTTCGTCAACTTCGTCCACTTCGTCATGTTTGTCAACTTCGTCCACTTCCTCCACTTCGTCCGCTTCGTCCACTTCTTCATCTTCTTCCTCCACTTCGTCCACTTCGTCAACTTCGTCAAGTTCACGCCCTTCGTCCACTTCTTCCACTCCGTCAACTTCGTCCACTTCCTCCACTACCTCAACATCGTCCACTTCCTCCACGTCCTCCACTTCATTCACTTCCTCCACTTCTTCCACTTCGTCAACTTCATCAAGTTCGTCCACTTCCTCCCTTTCCTGCCCTTCGTCCACTTCCTCCACTTCGTTATCTTCGTCCACTTCGTCAAGTTCGTCCACTTCCTCCACTTCCTCCACTTCCTCCTCATGTTCGTCAACTTCATCAACTTCGTACACTACGTCCACTTCTTCCATTTCCTCCACTTTGTCCATTTCCTCCACTTCGTCCACTTCGTCACCTTCGTCAACTTCGTCAACTTCGTTAGCTTCGTCCACTTCTTCCACTTCCTCCACTTCCTCCACTTCGTTGACTTCGTCTACTTCGTCCACTTCCTCCACTTGGTCCATGATGAGAGGGTCGCACCTCCCACAAAAGTTATGCATAAAAGAATGCAGTATAGACTAGGAAGTGACTCCTAGGTCGTTTCTCAAGGACCAAATTGGGTTCAGTCTCAGATCACACACGAAAACAGGGGGGTTTGAAAGTGTTTTTGTGATTTTAAATGAACTAAATTAAAACACGAATATAAACACGGAGGTAAACACAAAATTAAAATGTTGGTCATTAAAAGTAACATTACAACTAAATTATCACAACTAAACATAATAAACAACATTAAAGTGAATCAAGCAGTAAACTGAACGGTCCTAAACTAAGGTGTGGGAACTAATTTAAATACATTGGAGAAATATGAAAATTCATCTAACACTATTGAACTGCAAAGAGTTACCCGTCGAAGCCCAACGCAGCCAGAATGACATGGAATGCACATTCATACGAAAGAAGCACTAAAAGAAATTGTGTGACCGGTAAGTTGAAATAAAACGAGCAAGCTGCTTCTAAATGCATTTCAATGTATATAATATAAAACATTTTTTATGCAAGTGTGAATAAAGAAAAGGATTAAAGAAACCTTCCTAGTACGTGCGCCAATCAACTTTCTTTGTACAAGAAATTAAATGAACTTCATCACCGTGAAGTTGCTCCCTTATGCTTCAAAGCAATTGGATAAAATTCCTTTTCTCAAAACCTACCACCGAACACCTGCTACTTGTGCCCTCCAAATGCTACAATTGATGTGATCACTCCTTACTCCAACATTAAATCCCGTGAGCTTCCCATTCCAGCCCCTCATTCAATGCTGAACATGATCTCTCCCTGCCACCAACTCCGTGACAGCTGCTCAATGTGTGCCTCACTTCTTCCAGGACGTTCAGCGTCCACACAATTAAAATGCACTGTAATGTGTTTTTTTTTATCCAAATGGAATCAACACTTTTTCTACAAGAAAGAAAATACTCGTGCACCTACCTACCCCATCAAATCACCTTTCATTCTCTAATCCAGCTAAACTAAATAGAAATAAACTCCTAAAGTCAATCACCGCTACTGCCCTTTAAAGAAAGAAAAACCACATCCTTGTTGCTGGAATGACGCATCTCTTCTCCCTGCTTCCAGCTCCACTTTCCGTGCAATTAACGTGTGCTACCTTCCCTTCAAGCCTAAATAATTCTCCCATCCCAGCTTCATCAAACCGAGACCTCCTGGAGCATTCTCGTACACACCATTCTACTCAAGTCATTCTCCATCCTTGCGCTAAAGCAAAATGAAGCACCCCTCGGCTAATTCCAGCACCGTGGCAGCTATGTGCTTACTAGATGAAAAGAAAATGAAACTCCGTGCTCTCCTTTTGTCTTAACATGACCGTGCACACCAACACTTCAATAAAAAAAATTGAATGAACCAAATGAAAAGGGAAATGAGTAAATCAGCCAAATGAAATTTAGGTGAAGCTTTTTCATTCATCCGTAATAGTGTTGGCACTTCCTCCCATTCATGAAAAACGTTCCCAGCCAAAAATAAATAAATAAATGAGGGGTGGCGGCTCGGCACCTCTAAGGACGTGTGTCCTCCCTTTAATAGGGATGGGGTCCACACAAAAGAAAAACCCTAGGTCCAAGTCACTCATTTCTAATTTTTGGGTCTAATCTAATTTACCAAAAATTGACCCAAAATATAAGAGTTGATACAGAAATTCTAAACTACTGAATTACAATTTAATTAATTAAAAAATGTCTATGTGGAGAGTCTTGGATTTATTTGGCATTCTTCCTGATGTCCCAAAATGTATTTCTGAAATTTTCCTGCACTTCAAAAATGCACTTAATCAGCTCAGAAAATCCAAATTAGCACAATTACAAATTTCTGACCAAATTAAGCAGAATTCGGAAAACGGGGAAATAACAAACAATTAAACACAATTCCCTGGTTTATTTAAGTGCAATAAACTAAATATAATTCAAGAAATAACGACTCATCAAAATAGACCACACTTAGTCTTTTGCACTCCTGGGCAAAACCAGAACGAAAACCAGGGAACTACTCAAACATCAGGGAGCTGACACAGACTCGACAGACAAACAACAAAGACTCAACAAGGACAGACACACAGTTGCACAATTCTCACAAAATCTGGATGGTAAAAGGTATAGGCAGAATCCAACACAGAGTCAACGAAAGCAGATACTCAAAGAATCATGCAAAATATTCAGTACAAGGAAAGCAGTCAATCAGTTCAAGAGATGAATCAAAAGCAACAGAGCCTCACAGATGCACACAATCAGTGTTTCTCTCAAGTGTTTAAGGTAAATCAATGTCACTCAATGCACTCGAGAAAGCAATCACAAATAGACTTGGCAAGCCTCTAATATCAACACTCAAGCACATACGCCTGTTCAAATCAAAAGGTCTTTTCAATGGTTGTAAAGGGGCCAAGGACAAGGGAGGATATATCTGGATAAGAAGCTACAAACCATAAGGAACAGAGGAGCAATGGGGAACAAGTGTAAACACATTCAAACACACCCACAACCTCTAATTCCATCCTCTTCTTGACTCCATTATTCACAATTATTCACATTTTTTTTTCACTATTTTTCTGCTCTCTTTTTTTTTTCATCCTGTCTCTTTTCTTTTCTCTCTTTAGCACACAACTGTTAGAGACAAAATATAAATCTTATTTCCAAAAACAAAACAAGAAGAGGAACCAACTAGCCAATTCATATGAATCCCCAAGAAGACCACACTTGTTCCCAAAACACTTCCAAAGCTCCAAAATTCCCTAAGGTTAAGGTAATCATGGTTTTTCACTTAGGGCTAGTGTATGAGCATTCAAAACAAAGAAATGGGGGAAAGTATAGGCTCAAAAAGGATTTTCAAAGGATTAGAGCAAGGTAAGCTTATTTGGCTAGAGAGGCTCAAGAACAAAAATGCCTTTATCACTTCCAAACATGCATATCAATCAAGAATTATCAACAAGAGTCAAGCCAAGGCATATGTGCAAGCAATCAAGAGACATATCACACACAAGAAAGAACATAAAGTGGCTCAAATCTCACACAGGGTAATTCTGTCACAATCAATTCAACAAGAGTCAAGCCAAGGCATATGTGCAAGCAATCAAGAGACATATCACACACAAGAAAGAACATAAAGTGGCTCAAATCTCACACAAGGTAATTCTGTCACAATCAATTCAACTCTCAAAAATCATAACCATCTTCCCAAGCAAAGAAAAGCAAGGATTTCAAACAAATAAGTATCAATCAAGTGAAGGAAATGATAAGTCTACAACCCGAACAAAGTCCAAAAATGAAGAGAATCATGCAAAACTGTATACAAGACCCGACAAAAACTACCTAGAAAAGAAAAAATTTAACACGGAAAACAAAAACTAACAAAGAAAAATTAGAATCTCCCCCAATAGACCACACTTAAACTACACAGTGTCCTCAATGTGTCATAAGCATAAGATCAGAAATCATAACAGTCAACAGATCATGGACAAGTGCAATAAAAGTAGGGAAAGGGGGAGAAGAGAAAAGGAAAACTCCCCTGATCATGGTGGCAGTTGCCAATTTTGGACTTGCAGGGAGATGTCTTCCACCACAGTATCCAGCCAGGAAGTTTTGAGGAAAAATTGCTTCATCCTCCATATTTGATCAAGCAGGGAAATGTCTTCCACAGCTGGATCTAAGAAGAAGTGATTGTTGATGAGCGGGTTCAACAGGTGCTTATTGATCTTGAAGCTTTTGTCATTGTGAGCACCTTTGTTGTCCACTGTGAGTGTTTGTTGATCAAATTCATTTGTACCTCCTACAATAGGGTTAGTGCAATGTGGCTCTACAGAAATTTCATGCAGGGGTATAACACCCAATCCCAGTGTAACAGGCTGAACCTTAGATACATCCTCAAAACATGAATCAATTTCCAAATTAAAAGTAATATCAATAATAGACTCAGTTTCATGTTCAGTGCATTGAGAATAAACATCTGGATGTGATATCAAAAAGTGGTTCTCATCATGCACAGAGGGAGAATTAAAAACATGCTCAGCAACAATATGATCATCAACATACCTCTCAACAGCATAATCATGAACAACATAATCATCACTGACATAATCATACTGAGGTATGCTTACCTCCACTTCCCTGAAGATTGGAAGAGTGGTGGAAGCTGATGATGGTCTACCTTTCTCAAAAATGTTGCTCATATATGCCTGGTCCTCAAAATCTTTCTCGGTCTCCTCAGGTGCAAGAGTGGGACCATCTGAAGGTGGGAAAGTATGTGGCGCAGTAGTAAGCTCATGACTCTTCTCCCCATCTTCTATGTTGATGCCACTATCATCATCATCTGGAATCTGAACAGTCTGAAATGGTAACTCTGAATCTTGAGACTGTTCCTCAGTGAGTTGAGTGGCCATCTGCCCTATCTGATCAGTCATACTCTGAATGGCAGCTCCTATTTCTTGCTGGAACTGCATGTTCTCTTGCTGAAACTGAAGGTTCTGCATGGTCATCTGCTCCAACAACTCCTGCAATGTAGGCTCAGAAGTAGAAGGCTGAGGAGCTATTTGGGCAGGAGCATCATATTGCTGACTTTGGTATTGTTGGACTGGTGGAGGCATACAAGTACTCTGGAATGGTGGTTCTTGATAATGATGTTGTGGAGCATTATACCATCCCAAGGTAGGGTCATTCCATCCAAGACCGTTGCTGCAAGCATATTGCACAAGGGAAAATTTACTCAAAAACTAATGCTCAAGATATCCCCAATCGATAACGGATCTCAGAGGAAGAGAGTCTTTCCAATCCTTAGCTGCTCCTTGTAATGAATGCGGAAATGCGCTCAAGAAAATGTAATCAAGAGGGACATCTGGAGGCTTCATAGAAGAGCACATGATGTGGAGCTCCTCCAAATGTATGTGTGGGCATTCTCCTGCAAAACCATGAAACTTAGGCAGCAAAGGTATCAGTCCAGGGGTGAGATTGCAATGAAGATCATCCTCCTTAAGTGAAACCGGCTCACCAAGAGCACTCTCAAAAATTAGAGGATGAGTCATATTGTTCTCAACATAGAAGTCAGCAGAATATGAATTACAATCAGAGTAACATGCAGAAGGAGAATCATAATCAGAGGCACTAGCAAAATAAGCAATATTCACAAAATCAAAATAGGTAGACATGGAAAAAGAAAAATACTACAAATTACGAAACAAATAAAACACAACACATTTATACATGCAACACGCACACACAAAACAAAACATTACATCACATCACATCACAACACAAGACAAAACACAACACACACAAACACAACAAAAAGACCTAAGACTGAACCATTGGTCCCCAGCAGCGGCACCATTTTGATGAGAGGGTCGCACCTCCCACAAAAGTTGTGCATAAAAGAATGCAGTACAGTGCTAGCACATGACTCCTAGGTCGTCTCTCAAGGACCAAATTGGGTTCAGTCTCAGATCTAAACACGTAGTGGCGGGGTTTTGTGAAGAGTTTTTGTGATTCAAAATAAACTAAATTAAAACTGGAAATTAAATACAACCAAACATAATTGAAAACACTAAAATAAAGGAACAAGCACGAAGACTGAACGGTCCTATAGATAACCGAACGGTTCTACATTGCGACCGAATAGTCTCTAAAACAAATAAGGAAATTGGAAATGCAGGAAGATAAAGAAACCGAACAAAATAGACAACATATTGAACGAAAACAATGAGCTGAATGGTCCTAAAACAAGATGTGTGAAATAATTCAATTGTTAACAGATAATAAAGAAACACTTGGCTAAAAATAAAATGCACATTATAATCATCCACTAACGCATATCCATCACGGGAATCAACTAACTAAAAACGCTCTTCCTATTTCTCCAATTGAAACTCAAAGAAACTTCGCAATTGAATTTAACACTTCATGAATAAAAACTTAACAACATGTGTCCTAGAATTGAAAACTTCTCTAAATCTCCTTGTGCACATTAACAATTAATTATCACTTCAATTACTGGACTTAATTGTGAAAAAGAAATTGTTTACATGTGACATTCAAAGAAATTGTGTGTGTCGTAAAAAAAAACAATGTAAAAATGAGTAGCTTCTTAAATGACGCATCCAGTAATATTAGAATATAAAAGTTACTTCATGGTTCAAGTTTAAATAAAAGAAGGAATAGAAAAATCTACTGGAGCAACCTGAATGCACTGCTGGCAGCGTGATGGATATGAGCTTTTCCTAAAGTAAAGAAATGAATGCAAGCTTCCTACTTGAACGAGGAAAAGAAATTAGCCGTAAAACATGTGTTTCACTAAAGAAATGAAATAAAATATATGAATCTCTTCCCTTGAATCTCCGTGCAGCATTTGTCTTTGCCAAATAAATGAACTTCTCCCTAGGAGGCGATTGGAGCACACACTTCCCCAGCAATCACCGTGCACACCATTCCACCCTGTGCTGCTAGAGTAGAAACTCCAGAGAGACCCCCAGACCGTGCCTACACCGTGCGCTACTGCTGCCCTCCCATTCATCCCATGTCTCCAACCAAGGGTTAAGAAAACTAAACAAAAGAGTGTGGCGGCTAGAGCTTCTTCCATCATCGGGTGCCCTTCTTTTCTTTTTATTTTTCTTCCGTGGCAGCTACCCCTAGTGCCTTGCTGGACCGCTTCTTTCTTTTTCCTTCCTGCACCCCCTCCTTTCTTAAACAATGTTCCAATTAATCCCCCGTGGCAGCTAGAACTCCCTATTCTAAAAACTGTGTACACCCCTCTTCAAGGACGTGGCTTCCCTATGGTGCTGGATGTGCATGTGGCTGCTTTTTTTTTCTTTGCTATCCAATAAAGCCAAGCTGTTGTATGCCTTGTTTAAGAGTGTTGAGAGGTTTTAGCACTGTCCAATTATCAATTCTTAGCCACCACAAGTACCCAACAGCAAGCAAATGCAAACAGATTAGAAATCACTCAAACAGTAAGCATTGGACTGACATAGGGGAGTAAAAAAAAATACTGGGAACAGCACAGAACGAATTTGAACAAAATAAAAACTATACGTGAAAATAGACATCCATACGAAACTATGAAAAAAAATTGCATGGAAAACGGATAAGAATTGAACTCAAACGAGGACACACAAGTTGACACAACTTTCACGCAGCACTGTGCGAAAATTGAAATGACTGAGATGCATTGGGCTCAATTGCCATTTCTCATTTAACCTTCAAATGTCCCAAATTGTATCTCCAAATTTTCCTTGTAAAATAATTAGCTCAGATAATTCAAATTAGTTAAAATAAGAATTTCCCATCAAATTAAGCACAATTAGGAAAAACAGGAAAATACCGGACGTTTAAGCATAATTCCCCGACTAATTCTAGCACATTAAACTAAGTGAAGTGAGGAAAATATTGGTTCATCAGTCCACTTCCTCCACTTCTTCATCTTCCTCTTCCACTTTGTGCACTTCTTCCACTTCGTCAATTTCGTCAAGTTCGTGCACTTTGTCCACATCGTCCACTTCCTCCACTTCCTCCACTTCCTCCACTTCCTCCACTTCATCCACTTCCTTCACTTCGTCCACTTCGTCAACTTCGTCAAGTTTGTGCACTTCGTCCTTCGTCCACTTCGTCAACTTTGTCAAGTTCGTGCACTTCGTCCACATTGTCCACTTCCTTCACTTCGTCCACTTCGTGCACTTCGTCAAGTTCGTGCACTTCGTCCACGTCGTCTACTTCGTCCACTTCGTCCACTTCCTTTACTTCTTCCACTTCCTCCACTTCGTCCACTTCCTCCACTTCGTCGACTTCCTCCACTTCCTGTACTTCCTCCACTTCATCCACTTCGTCCACTTCATCCACTTCGATCACTTCGTCAGGTTTGTCCACTTCCTCCACTACCATCACCTCCACTTCATCCACTTCGTCCACTTCTTCATCTTCTTATTCCACTTCGTCAACATTGTCCACTTCCTCCACTTCACTTAATCCACTTCGTCTACTTCTTCAACTTCTTCCAGTTCGTCCACTTTGTCAACTTCTTCCACTTCCTCAAAATCGTCCACTTCCCCAACTTGTTCCCCTTCCTCCACTTTGTCATCTTTGTCAACTTTGTCATCTTTGTCAACTTTGTCATCTTTGTCAACATCGTCCACTTCGTCCATGTCCTCCACTTCGTCAAGTTCGTCTACTTCCTCCACTTCCTCCACTTCCTCTAATTCCTCCACTTCGTCCACTTCTTCCACTTCCTCCACTTTCTCCACTTCATCCACTTCGTTTGCTTTCTCCACTTAGTCCACTTCATCAATTTCGACCACTTTGTCCCCTTTGTCAACTTCGTAAAGTTCTTGCGCTTCGTCCACTTCGTCTACTTCCTCCACTTCGTCGACTTCCTCCACTTCATCCACTTTGTCAACTTCTTCATCTTCTTCTTCCACTTTGTCCAATTCGTCCACTTCGTCAATTTCGTCAACTGGATGCATTTCGTCCACTTCATCCTCTACATCAACTTCGTCAAGTTCGTCCCCTTCGTCCACTTCCTCCACTTCGTCCACTTTGTCCACTTCCTCCACTTCCTCAACATCGTCCACTTCCTCCGCTTCCTCCACTTCATTCACTTCCTCCACTTCTTCCACTTCGTCAACCTCGTCCACTTCCTCCACTTCGTCAACTTCCTCCACTTCGTCCATTTCGTCCACTTCATCCACTTCGTCAAGTTTGTCCATTTCCTCCACTTCCTCGACTACCTCCACCTAATCCACTTCGTCCACTTCTTCATCTTCCCATTCCACTTCGTCAACTTCGTGCACTTCGTCAACATCGTCCACTTCGTGCACTTCCTCCACTTCCCTCACTTCGTCCACTTCTTCAACTTCTTCCACTTCCTCCACTTCGTCAACTTCTTCCACTTCGTCCACTTCCTCCACTTCGTCCACTTCCTCAACATTGTCCACTTCCTCTATTTGCTCCCCTTCCTCCACTTCCTCCACCTCTTCCACTTTGTCAACTTTGTCGACATCGTCCACTTTGTCCATGTCCTCAATTCGTCAAGTTCGTCTACTTCGTCCCCTTCCTCCACGTCGTCCACTTCCTCCAATTCCTCCACTTCGTCCACTTCTTGCACTTCATGCACGTTATCCACTTCGTCTGCTTTCTCCACTTCGTCCACTTCGTCCACTTCCTCCATTTCCTCTACTTCATCCACTTCGTCGACTTCTTTATATTCCTATTCCACTTCGTCCGCTTTCTCCACCTCGTCAATTTCGTCCACTACGTCCACTTCGTCAACTTCGTAAAGTTCTGGCACATCCTCCACTTCCTCCACTTCCTCCACTTCCTTCACTTCGTCCAATTCGTCCACTTCGTCAACTGCTTAAAGTTCTTGCACTTCGTCCACTTCCTCCACTCCGTCCACTTCCTCCACTTCATCCACCTTGTCCACTTCTTCATCTTCTTCTTCCACTTTGTCCACTTCGTCCACTTCGTCAAGTTCAAGCACTGCGTCTACTTCGTCTAGTTCTTGCACTTCGTCAACTTCGTCCACTTCCTCTACTTCCTCCACTTCATCCACTTCGTCCACTTCATCCACTTCGATCACTTCGTCAAGTTTGTCCACTTCCTCCACAACCATCACCTCCACTTCATCCACTTCGTCCACTTCTTCATCTTCCTATTCCACTTCGTCAACTTCGTCAAGTTCGCGCACTTCGTCAACATTGTCCACTTCCTCCACTTCACTTCATCCACTTCGTCCACTTCTTCAACTTCTTCCTCTTCGTCCACTTTGTCAACTTCTTCCACTTCCTCAAAATCGTCCACTTCCCCAACTTGCTCCCCTTCCTCCAGTTCCTCCACTTTTCCACTTTGTCATCTTTGTCAACATCGTCCACTTCGTCCATGTCCGCCACTTCGTCAAGTTCGTCTACTTCCTCCACTTCCTCCACTTCCTCTAATTCCTCCACTTGGTCTACTTCTTCCACTTCCTCCACTTTCTCCACTTCATCCACTTCGTTTGCTTTCTCCACTTCGTCCACTTCATCAATTTCGACCACTTCGTCCCCTTTGTCAACTTCGTAAAATTCTTGCGCTTCGTCCACTTCGTCTACTTCCTCCACTTCGTCGACTTCCTCCACTTCATCCACTTTGTCCACTTCTTCATCTTCTTCTTCCACTTTGTCCAATTCGTCCACTTCGTCAATTTCGTCAACTGGATGCATTTCGTCCAGTTCATCCTCTACGTCAACTTCGTCAAGTTCGTCCCCTTTGTCCACTTCCTCCACTTCGTCCACTTTGTCCACTTCCTCAACATCGTCCACTTCCTCCACTTCCTCCACTTCATTCACTTCCTCCACTTCTTCCACTTCGTCAACCTCGTCCACTTCCTCCACTTCCTCCACTTCGTAAAGTTCTTGCACTTCCTCCACTTCCTCCACTTCGTAAAGTTCTTGCACTTCCTCCACTTCCTCCACTTCGTCGACTCCCTCCACTTCCTCCACTTCATCCACTTTGGCCACTTCCTCCACTTCATCCACTTTGTCCAATTCGTTCACTTCGTCAGCTTCGCCAACTGGATGCATTTCCTCCACTACGTCAACTTCGTCAAGTTCGTCCCCTTCGTCCACTTCCTCCACTTCCTCCACTTCCTCCACTTCTTCCACTTCGTCCATTTCGTGCACTTTGTCCACTTCCTCCACTTCCTCAAATTGTCCACTTCCTCCACTTCGTCCTGCTCGTCAACTTCGTCCATTTCGTCCACTTCATCCACTTCGTCCACTTCGTCAAGTTTGTCCACTTCGTCCACTTCCTCCACTACCTCCACTTCATCCACTTCGTCCACTTCTTCATCTTCCATTCGACTTCGTCCACTTCGTCAACTTCGTCAAGTTCGTGCACTTCGTCAACATCGTCCACTTCCTCCATTTCCTCCACTTCCTCACTTCGTCCAGTTCGTCAATTTCTTCCACTTCCTCCACTTCCTCCACTTCCTCAAATCGTCCACTTCCTCTACTTGTTGCCCTTCCTCGACTTCCTCCAGTTCTTCCACTTTGTCAACATCGTCCACTTCGTCAACTTCGTCCACTTCCTCCACTTCCTCCACTTCCTCTAATTCCTCCACTTCGTCCACTTCTTCCACTTCGTCCACTTCATCCATTTCGTCCGCTTTCTCCTCTTCGTCCACTTCGTCAATTTCATCCACTTCGTCCACTTCGTCAACTTCGTCAAGTTCTTGCACTTCGTCCACTTCCTCCACTTCGTACACTTCCTCCACTTCCTCCACTTCATCCAATTTGTCCACTTCTTCATCTTCTTCTTCCACTTCGTCCAATTCGTCCACTTCGTCAACTGGATGCATTTCGTCCACTTCGTCAACTTCGTCAGTTCGTCCACTTCGTCTACTTCGTCCACTTCCTCCATTTCCTGCACTTCCTCAACTTCGTCCACTTCCTCCACTTCCTACACTTGATTCACTTCCTCCACTACTTCCACTTCGTCAACTTCCTCCACTTCCTCCACTTCCTCCACTTCGTCGATTTCGTCCACTTCATCCAGTTCGTCCACTTCGTCAAGTTTGTCCACTTCCTCCACTACATCCACTTCGTCCACTTCTTCATCTTCCTATTCCACTTCGTCCGCTTTTTCCACTTCGTGCACTTCGTTCACTTTGTCAATTTCGTCCACTTCTTCCACTTCGTCAACTTCGTAAAGTTCTTGCACTTCGTCGACTTCCTCCACTTCCTCCACTTCGTCGACTTCCTCTACTTTATCCACTTTGTCTACTTCATCCACTTTGTCCAATTCATCCACTCCGTCAACTGGATGCATTTCGTCCACTTCGTTTCTTACGTCAACTTCGTCAAGTTCATCCCCTTCGTCCACTTCGTCCATTTCCTCCACTTCGTCCACTTCGTCAACTTCTACCACTTCGTCCACTTTGTCCACTTCCTTCACTTACTCAACATCGTCCATTTCTTCCACTTCCTCCACTTCGTACACTTCGTCAACTTTGTCGAGTTCGTCCACTTCATCCACTTCGTCCACTTTGTCAAGTTTGTCCACTTCGTCCATTTCCTCGACTTCCTCCACTACCTCCACTTCATCCACTTCATCCACTTCGTCCACTTCTTCATCTTCCTATTCCACTTCGTCCACTTCGTCAACTTCGTGCACTTCGTTAACATCGTCCACTTGCTTCACTTCCCTCACTTCGTCCACCTCGTCCACTTCTTCCACTTCTTCCACTTCCTCCACTTCCTCAACATCGTCCACTTGCTCCCCTTCCTCCACTTCCTCTACTTCCTCCAGTTCTTCAACTTTGTCAACTTTTTCAACATCGTCCACTTCGTCCATGTCCTCCACTTCGTCAAGTTCGTCTACTTCGTCCACTTCGTCCACTTCCTCTAATTCCTCCACATCGTCCACTTCTTCCACTTCGTCCACTTCATCCACTTCGTCCGCTTTCTCCACTTCGTCCACTTCGTCAATTTCATCCACTTCGTCCACTTCGTCCACTTCGTCAACTTCGTAAAGTTCTTGCACTTAGTCCACTTCGTCCACTTCCTCCAGTTCGTCCCCTTTGTCCAATTCGTCCACTTCTTCAACTTCGTCCACTGGATGCATTTCGTCACTTCGTCCACTACGTCAACTTCGTCAAGTTCGTCCCCTTTGTCCACTTCCTCCACTTCTTCCACTTTGTCAACATCGTCCACTTCGTCAAGTTCGTCTACTTCGTCCACTTCCTCCACTTCGTCCACTTCCTCCACTTCATCATATTTGTCCACTTCCTCCACTTCTTCATCTTCTTCTTCCACTTTGTCCAATTCGTCCACTTCGTCAACTGGATGCATTTCGTCCACTGCGTCAACTTCGTCCCCTTCGTCCACTTCCTCCACTTACTCGATTTCCTCCACTTCGTCCAGTTTGTCCACTTCCTCCACTTCCTAAACTTCGTCCACTTCCTCCACTTCCTACACTTGATTCACTTCCTCCACTTCTTCCACTTCGTCAACTTCCTCCACTTCCTCGACTTCCTCGACTTCGTCCACTCCTCCATTTCGTCCACTCATCCAATTCGTCCACTTCGTCCACTTCCTCCACTACATCCACTTCGTCCACTTCTTCATCTTCCTATTCCACTTCGTCCGCTTTTTCCACTTCGTCCACTTCGTCAATTTCGTCCACTTCTTCTACTTCGTCAACTTCGTAAAGTTCTTGCACTTCGTCGACTTCCTCCACTTCCTCCACTTCGTCGACTTCCTCTACTTTATCCACTTTGTCTACTTCATCCACTTTGTCCACTTCGTCCACTTCGTCAACTGGATGCATTTCGTCCACTTCGTTCCTTACGTCAACTTCGTCAAGTTCATCCCCTTCGTCCACTTCCTCCACTTCCTCCACTTCGTCCACTTCGTCAATTTCTACCACTTTGTCCACTTGCTTCACTTCCTCAACATCGTCCATTTCTTCCACTTCCTCCACTTCGTCCACTTCGTCAACTTTGTCGACTTCGTCCATTTCGTCCACTTCATCCACTTCGTCCACGTCGTCAAGTTTGTCCACTTCGTCCACTTCCTCCACCTCCTCCACTACCTCCACTTCATCCACTTCGTCCACTTCGTCCACTTCTTCATCTTCCTATTCCACTTCGTCCACTTCGTCAACTTCGTGCACTTCGTTAACATCGTCAACTTCGTGCACTTCGTTGACATCGTCCACTTCCTCCACTTCCTCCACTTCGTCAAGTTCATCCCCTTCGTCAACTTCCTCCACTTCCTCCACTTCGTCCACTTCGTCAATTTCTACCACTTCGTCCACTTTGTCCACTTCCTTCACTTCCTCAACATCGTCCATTTCTTCTACTTCCTCCACTTCGTCAACTTTGTCGACTTCGTCCATTTCGTCCACTTCATCCACTTCGTCCACTTCGTCAAGTTTGTCCACTTCGTCCACTTCCTCCACCTCCTCCACTACCTCCACTTCATCCACTTCGTCCACTTCTTCATCTTCCTATTCCACTTCGTCCACTTCGTCAACTTCGTGCACTTCGTTAACATCGTCCACTTCCTCCGCTTGCTCCACTTCCCTCACTTCGTCCACTTCTTCAACTTCTTCCACTTCGTCCACTTCCTCCACTTCCTCAACATCGTCCACCTGCTTCCCTTCCTCCACTTCCTCTACTTCCTCCAGTTCTTCAACTTTGTCAACTTTGTCAACATCGTCCACTTCGTCCATGTCCTCCACTTCGTCAAGTTCGTCTACTTCGTCCACTTCCTCCACTTCCTCTAATTCCTCCACTTCCTCTAATTCCTCCACTTCGTCCACTTCTTCCACTTCGTCCACTTCATCCACTTCGTCCGCTTTCTCCACTTCGTCCACTTCGTCAATTTCGTCCACTTCGTCCACTTCGTCCACTTCGTCAACTTCATAAAGTTCTTGCACTTAGTCCACTTCGTCCACTTCCTCCAATTCGTCCCCTTTGTCCAATTCGTCAACTTCTTCAACTTCGTCCACTGGATGCATTTCGTCCACTTCGTCCACTACGTCAACTTCGTCAAGTTCATCCCCTTTGTCCACTTCCTCCACTTCCTCTAATTACTCCACTTCTTCCACTTCTTCCACTTCGTCCACTTCATCCACTTCGTCCACTTTCTCCACTTCGTCAATTTCGTCCACTTCGTCAACTTCGTAAAGTTCTTGCACTTAGTCCACTTCGTCCACTTCCTCCAGTTCGTCTCCTTTGTCCAATTCGTCCACTTCTTCAACTTCGTCCACTGGATTCATTTCATCCCTTCGTCCACTACGTCAAGTTCGTCAAGTTCGTCCCCTTTGTCCACTTCCTCCACTTCTTCCACTTTGTCAACATCGTCCACTTCGTCAAGTTCGTCTACTTCGTCCACTTCCTCCACTTCGTCCACTTCCTCTAATTCGTCCACTTCGTCCACTTCTTCTACTTCGTCCACTTCATCAATTTCGTCCGCTTTCTCCACTTCGTCCACTTCGTCAACTTCGTAAAGTTCTTGCACTTCGTCCACTTCCTCCACTTCGTCCACTTCCTCCACTTCATCCAATTTGTCCACTTCGTCTACTACTTCATCTTCTTCTTCCACTTTGTCCAATTCATCCACTTCGTCAACTGGATGCATTTCGTCCACTTCGTCCACTACGTCAACTTCGTCAAGTTCGTCCCCTTCGTCCACTTCGTCCACTTACTCCATTTCCTCCACTTCGTCCAGTTTGTCCACTTCCTAAACTTCGTCCACTTCCTCCACTTCCTACACTTGACTCACTTCCTCCACTTCTTCCACTTCATCAACTTCCTCCACTTCCTCGACTTCCTCCACTTCGTCCACTTCCTCCACTTCGTCCATTTCGTCCACTTCATCCAGTTCGTCCACTTCGTCAAGTTCATCCACTTCCTCCACTACATCCACTTCATCCACTTCTAACACTTCCTCCACATCCTCCACTTTGTCCAATTCGTCAAATTCGTCAAGTTCGTCCCCTTCGTCCATTTCGTTAAGTTCGTCCACTTCCTCCACTACCTCCACTTCATCAACCTCTTCCACTTCATTTTTTTCATCCACTTCCTCCACTTTGTCCACTTCTTGCACTTCGTCGACTTCGTCCACTACATCCACTTCGTGCGCTTCGTCCACTTCGTCAACTTCTTCATCTTCTTCTTCCACTTCGTTCACTTCGTCCAATTCGTCAACCTCGTCAACTTCGTCCCCTTCGTCCACTTCGTCAACTTCTTCCCCTTCGTCCACTTCCTCCACTTCGTCAACTTCGTCCACTTCGCCACTTCGTCTAGTTCGTCCACTTCCTCCACTTCCTCCACGTCGTAAACTTCGTCCACTTCGTCCTCTACGTCCACTTCGTCCTATTCGTCCACTTCCTCCACTTCGTCCACTTCGTCATGTTCTTCTACTTCGTCCATTTCCTCCACTTCTTCCACTTCATCCACTTCCTTCATTTCGTCCACTTCCTCCTCTTCGTCAACTTCATCCACCTCGTTAACTTTGTCCACTTTGTCAACATCCTCTACTTAGTCCACTTCCACTTCGTCCACTTCGTCCACTTCCATCACTTCATCCACTTCGTCCACTTCCATCACTTCATCCACTTCGTCCACTTCCTCCACTTCCTCTACTTCGTCCACTTCCTCCACTTCCTCCACTTCCTCCACTTCCTCCATTTCGTCCACTTCCTCCACTTCCTCCACTTCGTCATCTTCGTCCACTTCATCTACTTCGTCCACTTCCGACACTTCCTCCACATCCTCCACTTCGTCCAATTCGTCAATTTCGTCAAATTCGTCCCCTTCATCCATTTCGTCAACTTCGTCAAGTTCGTCCACTTCCTCCACTTCATCAACCTCTTCCACTTCGTTTTTTTCATCCACTTCCTCCACTTCCTCATCATTGTCCACTTCCTGCACCTCCTCCACTTCAGTCACTTCCTACACTTCTTCTACTTCATCAACTTCCTCCACTTCCTCCACTTCCTCCACTTCATCCACTTCGTCAACTTCGTCCACTTCGTCCATTTCGTCCACTTCATCAAGTTCGTGCACTTCCTCCACTTCCTCCACTTCCTCCGGTTCCTCCACTTCGTCAACTTCGTCAACTTCGTCAACTTCGTCCACCTCGTCAACTTTGTCAACTTTCTTCACTTCGTCCACTTCTTCCACTTGCTCCACTTCATCCATTTCCTCCACTTGCCCCACTTCGTCCACTTCCTCTTCTTCGTCCAGTTCGTGCACTTCGTCCATTTTGTCGACTTCGTCAAGTTCGTCCACTTCCTCCACTTCGCCCACTTCCTGCACTTCCTCCACTTCCTCCACTTCGTCTACTTCTTTCACGTCCTCCACTTCCTCCACTTCTTCCACTTCCTCTACTTCGTCCACGTCGTCAACTTTGTCCACTTCGTCCGCTTCGTCCACTTCGTCCTCCTCGTCGACTTCGTCAAGTTCGTCCACTTCCTCCACTTGCTCCCCTTCCTCCACTTGCTCCACTTCTTCCACTTCCTCCACTTCCTCCACTTCCTCCACTTCCTCCACTTCGTCAACTTCGTCCACTTCGGCCACTTCGTCCTCTTCGTCCACTTTGTCAAGTTCGTCGACTTCGTCCACTTCCTCGACTTCCTCGACTTCCTCCACGTCCTCCACGTTGTCCACTTCCTCCATTTCGTCCATTTCCTCCACTTCCTCCACATCATTCACTTCCTGCACTTTTTCCACTTTGTCAACTTCGTCCACCTCCTCCGCTTTCTCGACATCGACCACTTCATCCACTTCGTCCATTTCGTCCACTTCGCCAAGCTCGTCCACTTCGTCCATTTCGTCTACTTCTTCCACGTCCTCCACTTTCTCCACTTCCTCCAATTCGTCCACTTTGTCAACTTCATCCCCTTTTTCCACATCGTCCACTTCCTCCACTTCCTCCACGTCATCAAGTTCGTCCACTTCCTCTACTTCCTGCACTTCGTCCACATCATCCACTTCCTCCACTTTGTCCACTTCTTCCGCTTTCTCCACTTCTACTTCCTCCACTTCATCACTTCGTCCAGTTCGTTAACTTCGTCTAGTTCATCTACTTCGTCAAGTTCGTGCACTTCGTCCCCTTCGTCCACTTCCTCCACATCTTCCATTTCGTCAACTTCGTCAGGTTCGTGCACTTTGTCTACTTCGTCAAGTTCGTCCACTTCTTCATCTTCTTCGTTCATTTCGTCAACTTCGTCAGCTTCGTCCACTTCCTCTACTTCGTCCACTTCATCCACTTCGTCCACTTCGTCCACTTCCATTTCGTTCACTTCGGCCACTTCGTCAAGTCCGTGCACGTCGTCGACTTGTTCCACTTCCTCCACTTCTTCCACTTCGTCCACTTCCTCCACTTCGTCCACTTCCTCCACTTCTTCCACTTCGTCAACCTCGTCCACTTCCTCCACTTTGTCCGCTTCCTCCACTTCGTTCGCTTCGTCCACTTCACAACTTCGTCAAGTTTGTGCACTTCGTCCACTTCGTCCACTTCGTCAACTTCTTCAATTTAGTGCACTTCGTCCACTTCCTCCACTTCCTCCACTTCTTTCCCTTGGTCCACTTCCTCCACTTCCATTTCGTTCACTTCGGCCACTTCGTCAAGTTCGTGCACGTCGTCGACTTGTTCCACTTCCTCCACTTTGTCCACTTCCTCCATTTCTTCCACTTCCTCCACTTCCTCAACTTCCTCCACTTCCTCCACTTTGTCCACTTCTTCCACTTCCTCCACTTCATCCACCTCCTCCACATCCTCCACTTTATCCACTTCCTCCACTTCGTCAACTTCTTTCAATTCGTCAACTTCCTCACCTTCGTCCATTTCGTCCCTTTCGTCCACTTCGTCCACGTCAAGTTCGTTCACTTTGTCCACATCCTCCACATCGTCCACTTCTTTCGGTTCCTCCACCTCGTCCACTCGGTCAACTTTGTCCACTTCGTCCACTTCGTCAAGTTCGTGCACTTTGTCCACTTCGTCAACTTCGTCAAGTTCGTGCATTTCGTCCACTTCCTCCACTTCCTCTACTTCTTCCAGTTCGTCGACTTCCTCCACTTCATCCACTTTGTCGACTACGTCCACTTCTTCATCTTCTTCGTCGACTTCGTCAACTTCGTCAAGTTCGTGCACTTCGTCCACTTCGTCAAGTTCGTGAACTTCGTCAACTTCGTCCACTTCCTCTACTTCGTCCACTTCGTCCACTTCTTCCATTTCTTCCACTTCGTGCACTACATCCATTTCGTCCACTTCTTCATCTTCTTCTTCCATTTCGTCCACTTTGTCAACTTTGTCAACTTCTTCTACTTCGTCCACTTCGTCCATTTCATGCACTTCTTCCACTTCGTCAAGTTTGTCCAATTCCTCCATTTCTTCCACTTCCTCCACATCCTCCACTTCGTCCATTTTGTCAACTTCGTCCACTTCGTCGAGTTCGTTCAATTAGTCCAACTAGTCCATTTCGACCTCTTCGTCCTCTTCGTCGACTTCGTCCACTTCATCTACTTCATCCACTTCATCTACTTCGTCCATTTCGTCCACTTAGTCACTTCGTCCTCTTCATCAAGTTTGTTCACTTCGTGCGCTTCGTCCACTTCCTCCACTTCCTCCACTTCGTGCACCTCCTCCATTCGTCCACTTCTTCCACTTCCTCCACATCCTCCACTTCCTCTACCTCCTCCACTTCGTCAACTTCGTCCACTTCGTCAACTTCTTCCACGTTGTCCACTTCCTCCACTTCCTCCACTTCGTCAACTTCATCCACTTCGTCCACTTCGTCGACTTCGTCGACTTCGTCGACTTCGATCACTTCGTCCACTTTGTCAACTTCGTCAACTTCCTTCACTTCCTCCACTTCGACCATTTTGTCCACTTCTTCCACTTCGTCCACTTCCACCACTTCGTCAACTTCCTCCACTTCGTAACTTCCTCCACTTCGTCCAACTCGTCCCCTTCGTGTATTTCGTCCACATGAAGTTCGTCCACTCCGTCCACTTGCTCTACTTCCTCTATTCGTCCACTTCCTCCACTTCCACACTTCGTCCACTTCGTCAACTTCGTCAACTTTGTCAACTTCGTCCACTTCGTCAAGTTCGTCCACATCCTCCACTTCCTCCACTTCTTTCACTTCCTCCATTTTCTCCACTTCGTCCTCTTCGTCCATTTCCTCCTACTTCGTCTAATTCGTCCACTACGTCAACTTCGTCCACTTCGTCAACTTCGTCCACTTCGTCCACTTGTCCTCTTTGTACACTTCGTCCCCTTCCTCCAGTTCGTCCATTTCGTGCACTTCGTAACGTTCGTCCACTTCGTCGACTTCCTCTACTTCCTCCACTTCGTCCACATCCACCAATTCCTCCACTTCCTCCACTTCTTCCGCTTCCTCTACTTCGTCAACTTCGTCCATTTCCTCCACTTCGTGCATTTCGTCCACATCGTCCATTTCCTCCACTTCCTCCACTTCCTTCACTTCCTCCTCATCTTCCAGTTCCTCCACTCCCTCCACTTCCTCCACTTCGTCCACTACGTCAACTTCGTACCACTTTGTTCACTTCCTCCACTTCCTCAACTTCGTCAACTTCGTCCACGTCGTCCACTTATTTCACTTCCTCCACTTCCTCTGCTTCGTCCACTTCGTCCGCTTTCTCAAATTCCTCCACTTCCTCCACTTCCTTCACTTCCTCCACTTCATCCACTTCGTCCACTTCTTCATCTTCTTCTACTTCGTCCACATCGTCCACTTTGTCAACTTCCTCCACTTCCCCCACTTCCTCCACTTCGCCCTCTTCGCCCACTTCTTCATCTTCTTCTACTAGGTCCACTTCGTCTAGTTAGTCTAGTTCCTCCACTTCGTCCACTTCGTCAACTTCCTCCACTTTGTCCACATCATCCACTTCGTCCTCTTCGTCCACTTCGTCCACTTCGTCAACTTCGTCGACTTTGGCCACTTCGTCCACTTCGTCCACTTCGTAAAGTTCGTCAACTTCGTCCACTTTGTCACCTTGTCAGTTTGTGAACTTTGTCGACTTCGTCCATTTCGTCCACTTCCTCCACTTCCTCCACACTTCTTCCACTTCCTCCACTTCCTCCACTTCATCCACTTTGTCCACTTCGTCCACTTCTTTATATTCTTCTTCCACTTCGTCCACTTCATACACTGCATCAAGTTCGTGCACTTCGTCCACTTCGTCAAGTTCGTGCACTTCCTACACTTCCTGCACTTCATCAACTTCGTCCACTTCTTCATCTTCTTCTTCCAGCTCATCCATTTCGTCCACTTCGTCAACTTCGTCAAGTTCGAGCACTTCGTCTACTTCATCCACTTCCTCCAATTCATCCACTTCCTTCACTTCGTCAACTTCGTCCACTTCGTCGACTTCATCCATTTCGTCCACTTCGTCCACTTCATTAACTTCGTCAAGTTCGTGCACTTCGTCCACTTCCTCCACTTTATCCACTTCGTTCACTTCATGATCTTCTTCTTCCACTTCGTCCAACTCGTCCACTTCGTCAGAGTCCTACACTTCGTCAATTTCGTGCACTACGTCAACCTCGTCCCCTTCGTCCTCTTCGTCCACTTCATCCACTTCCTCAACGTCGTCCACTTCGTCCACTTCGTCACTTCGTCAACTTTGTCCACTTCCTCCTCTTCGTCGACTTCGTCCACTTCGTCTACTTCGTCCACTTTGCCCATTTCGTTCACTTAGTCACTTCATCCTCTTCGCCAAGTTCGTTCACTTCATTCGCTTCGTCCACTTCCTCTACTTCCTCCACTTCGTCCACTTCCTCCACTTCGTCCACTTCGTCCCCTTCGTCCCCTTCGTCAACTTCTTCATCTTCTTCTTCCACTTCGTGCACTTCGTGCACTTCGTCGAATTCGTCAACCTCGTCAACTTCGTCCACTTCGTCCACTTCCTCCACTTCGTCAACTTCTTCCCTTCGTCCACTTCCTCCACTTCCTCCACTTCCTCCACTTCGTCAACTTCGTCCACTTCACCACTTCGTCTAGTTCGTCCACTTCCTCCACTTCGTCCAATTCGTCAACGTCGTCCACATCGTCCACTTCGTCCATTTCGTCCATTTCGTCAAGTTCGTCCATTTCCTCCACTTCCTCCACTTTGTCCACATCGTACACTTCTTGCACTTCGTCCACTTTGTCCACTACATCCACTTCGTGCACTTCATCCACTTCGTCAACTTCTTCCACTTTGTCCACTTCCTCCCTTTCCTCCACGTGGTCAACTTCGTCCACTTCGTCCACTATGCCTCTTCGTCCACTTCGTCCTATTCGTCCACTTCCTCCACTTCCTCCACTTCGTCCACTTCGTCATGTTCTTCCACTTCGTCCATTTCCTCTACTTCTTCCACTTCATCCACTTCGTCCACTTTCTTCATTTCGTGCACTTCCTCCAGTTCAAAACTTCCTCCAGTTCGTCAACTTCGTCCACCTCGTTAACTTTGTCCACTTCGTCCACTTCGTCTATTTAGTCCACTTCCTCTTCGTCCACTTCGTCGAATTCGTCCACTTCGTCCACTTCCATCACTTAATCCACTTCGTCCACTTCGTCAAGTTCGTCCACTTCGTATACTTCCTCTACTTCGTCCACTTCCTCCACTTCCTCCACTTCCTCCACTTCCTCCATTTCGTCCACTTCCTCCACTTCCTCCACTTCGTCATCTTCGTCCACTTCGTCCACTTCATCTACTTCGTCCACTTCCGACACTTCCTCCACATCCTCCACTTCGTCCAATTCGTCAATTTCGTCAATTCGTCCCCTTCATCCATTTCGTCAACTTCGTCCACTTCCTCCACTTCCTCCACTTCGTCAACCTCTTCCACTTTGTCTTTTTCGTCCACTTCCTCCACATCCTCATCACTGTCGACTTCCTGCACCTCCTCCACTTCATTCACTTCCTGCACTTCTTCTACCTCGTCAACTTCCTCCACTTCGTCCACTTCGTCAACTTCGTCCATTTCGTCCATTTCATCAAGTTCGTGCACTTCCTCCACTTCCTCCACTTCCTCCACTTTGTCCACCTCGTCCACTTCCTCCACTTCGTCAACTTCTTCCACTTCGTCCACTTCCTCCACCTCGTCAACTTCATCAACTTTCTTCACTTCGTCCACTTGCTCCACTTGCTCCACTTCCTCCATTTCGTCCACTTCCTCCACTTCCTCCACTTTGTCATCTTCGTCCACTTCGTCCACTTCATCTACTTTGTCCACTTCCGACACTTCCTCCACATCCTGCACTTCGTCCAATTCGTCAATTTCGTCCAATTCGTCCCCTTCATCCATTTCGTCAACTTCGTCAAGTTCGTCCACTTCCTCCACTTCGTCAACCTCTTCCACTTCGTCTTTTTCGTCCACTTCCTCCACTTCTTCATCATTGTCCACTTCCTACACCTCCTCCACTTCATTCACTTCCTGCACTTCTTCTACTTCGTCAACTTCCTCCACTTCCTCCATTTCCTCCACTTCGTCAAGTTCGTCCATTTCGTCCACTTCATCAAGTTCGTGCACTTTGTCCACTTCCTCCACTTCCTCAACTTCGTCAACTTCTTCCACTTCGTCCACTTCCTCCACCTCGTCAACTTCGTCAACTTTCTTCACTTCGTCCACTTCTTCCACTTGCTCCACTTCCTCCACTTCCTCCACTTCGTCCACTTTCAACTTCGTCAACTTCGTCCACTTCCTCTTCTTCGTCCAGTTCGTGCACTTCGTCCATTTTGTCGACTTCGTCAAGTTCGTCCACTTCCTCCATTCCTCCACTTCGCCCACTTCCTGCACTTCCTCCACTTCGTCCACTTCGTCCACTTCTTTCACGTCCTCCACTTCCTCCACTGCTTCCACTTCCTCCACTTCGTCGACGTCGTCAACTTTGTCCACTTCGTCCGCTTCGTCCACTTCGTCCACTTCGTCCTCCTCCTCCACTTTGTCCACTTCCTCCACTTTATCAAGTTCGTCCACTTGCTCCACTTGCTCCACTTCCTCCACTTCCTCCACTTCCTCCACTTCCTCCACTTCCTCAACTTCGTCCACTTCGTCCACTTCGTCCACTTCGTCCACTTCGTCCTCTTCGTCCACGTTGTTATGTTCGTCCACTTCGTCCACTTCCTCTACTTCCTCTACTTCCTCCACTTCGTCCATTTCCTCCATTTCGTCCACTTCCTCCACTTCCTCCATTTCGTCCACTTCATCCTCTTCGTCCACTTCTTCATCTTCTTCTTCCATTTCGTCCAATTCGTCAAGTTCATCAAGTTCGCCCCCTTCATCCACTTCGTCAAGTTCGTCCACTTCGTCCACTTCGTCAACTTCGTCCTCTTCCTCCACTTCCTCAACATTGTCTACTTCTTCCACTTCCTCCACATCATTCACTTCCTGCACTTTTTCCACTTCGTCAACTTCATCCACCTCCTCCACTTTCTCGACTTCGTCCACTTCATCCACTTCGTCAACTTCGTCCATTTCGTCCATTTCGTCAAGTTCGTCCACTTCATCAACTTCTTCCACGTCCTCCACTTTCTCCACTTCCTCCACTTCGTCAACTTCGTCCACTTTTTCCACATCGTCCACTTCCTCCACGTCGTAAAGTTCGTCCACTTCGTCCACTTCCTCTACTTCCTGCACTTCGTCCACATCATCCACTTCCTCCACTTCGTCCACTTCTTCCGCTTTCTCCACTTCTACTTCCTCCACTTCATCACTTTGTCCAGTTCGTTAACTTCGTCTAGTTCGTCTACTTCTTCAAGTTCATGCACTTCGTCCACTTCCTCCACATCTTCCATTTCGTCAACTTCGTCAGGTTCGTGCACTTCGTCTACTTCGTCAACTTCGTCCACTTCTTCATCTTCTTCGTTCATTTCGTCAACTTCGTCAGCTTCGTTCACTTCCTCTACTTCGTCCACTTCATCCACTTCTTCCACTTCGTCCACTTCCATTTCGTTCACTTCGGCCACTTCGTCAAGTTCGTGCACGTCGTCGACTTGTTCCACTTCCTCCACTTCTTCCACTTCCTCCACTTCCTCCACTTTGTCCACTTCGTAAACCTCGTCCACTTCTTCCTCTTCCTCCACTTTGTCCGCTTCCTCCACTTTGTTCGCTTCGTCCACTTCACAACTTCGTCAAGTTTGTGCACTTCGTCAACTTCTTCAATTTAGTGCACTTCGTGCACTTCGTCCACTTCCTCCACTTCATCCACTTCTTTCACTTGGTCCACTTCCTCCACTTCCATTTCGTTCACTTCGGCCACTTCGTCAAGTTCGTGCACGTCGTCGACTTGTTCCACTTCCTCCACTTTGTCCACTTCCTCCATTTCGTCCACTTCCTCCACTTCCTCAACTTCCTCCACTTCCTCCACTTCGTCAACTTCTTCCAATTCGTCAACTTCCTCACCTTCGTCCACTTCGTCGCCTTCGTCCACGTCAAGTTCGTTCACTTTGTCCACATCCTCCACTTCGTCCACTTCTATCGCTTCCTCCACCTCGTCCACTCGGAAAACTTCGTCCACTTCATCAAGTTCGTGCACTTCGTCCACTTCGTCAACTTCGTCAAGTTCGTGCATTTCGTCCACTTCCTCCACTTCCTCTACTTCTTCCAGTTCGTCGACATCCTCCACTTCATCCACTTTGTCGACTTCGTCCACTTCTTCATCTTCTTCGTCCACTTCGTCCAATTCGTCCACTTCATCAACTTCGTCAGGTTCGTGCACTTCGTCCACTTCGTCAAGTTCGTGAACTTCATGAACTTCGTCCACTTCCTCTACTTCGTCCACTTCGTCCACTTCTTCCACTTCTTCCACTTCGTGCACTGCATCCATTTCGTCCACTTCTTCATCTTCTTCTTCTACTTCGTCCACTTCGTCCAATTCATTCACTTCTTCCACTTCGTCAAGTTCGTCCAATTCCTCCACTTCTTCCACTTCCTCCACATCCTCCACTTCGTCCATTTCGTCAACTTCGTCAACTTCGTCCACTTCGTCGAGTTCGTCCAATTAGTCCAACTAGTCCATTTCGACCTCTTCGTCCTCTTCGTCGACTTCGTCCACTTCATCTACTTCGTCCACTTTTTCTACTTCGTCCATTTCGTCCACTTAGTCACTTCGTCCTCTTCATCAAGTTCGTCCCTTCGTCCTCTTCGTCCACTTCCTCAACGTCGTCCACTTCGTCACTTTCGTCTAATTCTTCCACCTCCTCCTCTTCGTCGACTTCGTCCACTTCGTCCATTTCGTCCACTTAGTCACTTCATCCTCTTCGCCAAGTTCGTTCACTTCGTGCGCTTCGTCCACTTCCTCTACTTCCTCCATTTCGTCCACCTCCTCCATTTCGTCCACTTCGTCCACTTCTTCCACTTCCTCCACTTCGTCCACTTCCTCCACCTCCCCACTTTATCAACTTCTTCCACGTCGTCCAGTTTGACCTCTTCCTCCACTTCCTCCACTTCGTCAACTTCGTCCATTTCCTCCACTTCGTCCATATCGTCCTCTTCTTCCACTTCATCCATTTCCTCCACTTCCTCCACTTCGTCCACTTCGTCCATTTCGTCCACTTTGTCCTCTTCGTCCTCTTCGTCCACTTCATCCACATCGTCAAATTCGTCGACTTCGTCCCCTTCCTCCGCTTCGTCCATTTCGTCCACTTCCTTCACTTCCTCCACTTTATCCACTTCGTCCACATCTTCATCTTCTTCTTCCACTTCGTCCACTTTGTCAAGTTCGTGCACTTCCTCCACCTTGTCCACTTCCTCCACTTCTTCCCCTTCGCCCTCTTTGCCCACTTCTTCATCTTCCTCCACTACGTCCACTTCGTCCACCTAGTCTAGTTCCTCCACTTTCTCCCCTTCGTCAACTTCCTCCACTTTGTCCACTTCGTCCTATTCGTCCACTTCGTCAACTTCGTCCACTTTGGCCACTTCGTCCATTTTGTTCATTTCGTCCACTTCGTAAAGTTCGTCCACTTTGTCAACCTTGCCAAGTTCGTGAACTTTGTCCACTTCTTCCACTTCATCTACTTCCTCCACTTCCTCCACTTCCTCCACTTCTTCCACTTCCTCCACTTCATCCACTTTGTCCACTTCGTCCACTTCTTTATCTTCTTCCACTTCGTCAAGGTCGTTCACTTCATCCACTTCGTCAAGTTCGTGCATTTCGTCAACTTCGTCCACTTCGTCCACTGCCTACACTTCCTGCACTTCGTCCACTTCTTCATCTTCCTCTTCCACTTCGTCCATTTCGTCCACTTCGTCAACTTCGTCAAGTTCGACCACTTCGTCCACTTCCTCTACTTCTTCCACTTCCTCTACTTCCTCCACTTCCTCCACTTCCTCCATTTCATCCACTTCCTTCACTTCGTCCAATTCGTCCACTTCGTCAACTTCATCCACTTCGTCAACTTCGTCAAGTTCGTTCGTCCACTTCCTCCCCTTTATCCACTTCGCCCACTTCTTCATCCTCTTCTTCCACTTCGTCCAATTTCGTCCACTTCGTCAAATTCCTACACTTCGTCAATTTCGTGCACTAAGTCAACTTCGTCCACTTCATCCTCTTCGTCCCCTTCGTCCACTTCGTCCACTTCCTCAACTTCGTCCACTTCGTCAACATCGTCTACTTCGTACACTTCGTCCACTTCGTCCTCTTCGTTCACTTCTTCCACTTCGTCCACTTCCTCCATTTTGTCCACGTAGTCACTTCGTCCTTTCGCCAAGTTCGTTCGCTTCGTGCGCTTCGTCCACTTCCTCTACTTCCTCCACTTCGTCCACCTCCTCCATTTCGTCCACTTCGTTCTCTTCTTCCACTTCCTCCACTTCCTCCACTTCCTCCACCTCCTCCACTTCATCAACTTCTTCCACGTCGTCCAGTTTGACCTCTTCCTCCACTTCCTCCACTTCGTCAACTTCGTCCATTTCCTCCACTTCGTCCATATCGTCCTCTTCTTCCACTTCATCCATTTCCTCCACTTCCTCCACTTCGTCCACTTCGTCCATTTCGTCCACTTTGTCCTCTTCGTCCTCTTCGTCCACTTCATCCACATCGTCAACTTCGTCGACTTCGTCCCCTTCCTCCGCTTCGTCCATTTCGTCCACTTCCTTCACTTCCTCCACTTTATCCACTTCGTCCACATCTTCATCTTCTTCTTCCACTTCGTCCACTTTGTCAAGTTCGTGCACTTCCTCCACCTTGTCCACTTCCTCCACTTCTTCCCTTCGCCCTCTTTGCCCACTTCTTCATCTTCCTCCACTACGTCCACTTCGTCCACCTAGTCTAGTTCCTCCACTTTCTCCCTTCGTCAACTTCCTCCACTTTGTCCACTTCGTCCTATTCGTCCACTTCGTCAACTTCGTCCACTTTGGCCACTTCGTCCATTTTGTTCACTTCGTCCACTTCGTCAAGTTCGTCCACTTTGTCAACCTTGCCAATTCGTGAACTTTGTCCACTTCTTCCACTTCATCTACTTCCTCCACTTCCTCCACTTCCTCCACTTCTTCCACTTCCTCCACTTCATCCACTTTGTCCACTTCGTCCACTTCTTTATCTTCTTCCACTTCGTCAAGGTCGTTCACTTCATCCACTTCGTCAAGTTCGTGCATTTCGTCAACTTCGTCCACTTCGTCCACTGCCTACACTTCCTGCACTTCGTCCACTTCTTCATCTTCCTCTTCCACTTCGTCCATTTCGTCCACTTCGTCAACTTCGTCAAGTTCGACCACTTCGTCCACTTCCTCTACTTCTTCCACTTCCTCTACTTCCTCCACTTCCTCCATTTCATCCACTTCCTTCACTTCGTCCAATTCGTCCACTTCGTCAACTTCATCCACTTCGTCAACTTCGTCAAGTTCGTTCGTCCACTTCCTCCCCTTTATCCACTTCGCCCACTTCTTCATCCTCTTCTTCCACTTCGTCCAATTTCGTCCACTTCGTCAACTTCCTACACTTCGTCAATTTCGTGCACTAGTCAACTTCGTCCACTTCATCCTCTTCGTCCCCTTCGTCCACTTCGTCCACTTCCTCAACTTCGTCCACTTCGTCAACATCGTCTACTTCGTACACTTCGTCCACTTCGTCCTCTTCGTTCACTTCTTCCACTTCGTCCACTTCCTCCATTTTGTCCACGTAGTCACTTCGTCCTTTTCGCCAAGTTCGTTCGCTTCGTGCGCTTCGTCCACTTCCTCTACTTCCTCCACTTCGTCCACCTCCTCCATTTCGTCCACTTCGTTCTCTTCTTCCACTTCCTCCACTTCCTCCACTTCCTCCACCTCCTCCACTTCGTCAACTTCTTCCAAGTCGTCCACTTTGTCCACTTCCTCCACTTCCTCCACTTCGTTAACTTCGTCCACTTCCTCCACTTCGTTCATATCGTCCACTTCTTCCACTTCATCCATTTCCTCCACTTCCTCCACGTCCTCCACTTCGTCCATTTCGTCAACTTCGACCTCTTCGTCCACTTCGTCCACTTCGTCCACTTCGTCAACTTCGTCCACTTCGTCCCCTTCCTCCACTTCGTCCATTTCGTCCACTTCGTCAAGTTTGTCCACTTCGTCCACTTCCTCTACTTCCTCCACTTCGTCCACATCGTCCACTTCCTCCACTTCCTCCACTTCGTCCACTTCTTCCGCTTCCTCCACTTTGTCCACTTCCTCCACTTCCTCCACTTCGTCAACTTCGTCCACTTGCTTCACTTCGTGCACTTCGTCCATTTCCTCCACTTCATCCACTTTGTCCATTTCCTCCACTTCCTCCTTTTCGTCCACTTCGTCCACTTCGTCCACTACGTCAACTTCGTACGACTTTGTCCACTTCCTCCACTTCGTCAACTTCGTCCACTTATTCCACTCCCTCCCCTTCTTTCACTTCCTCTGCTTCGTCTACTTCGTCAACTTCTTCTACTTCGTCAACTTCGTCTACTTCGTAAACTTCGTCTACTTCGTCAACTTCGTCTACTTCCTCAACTCCCTCCACTTCCTTCACTTCCTCCACTTCATCCACTTCGTCCACTTCTTCATCTTCTTTTCCTCTTCGTCAACTTCGTCCACTACCTCCACCTCGTCCGCTTCCTCCACTTTCTCCACTTCCTCCACCTCCTCCACTTCGCCCACTTCTTCATCTTCCTCCACTAGGTGCACTTCGTCCACTTAGTCCAGTTCCTCCACTTCGTCCACTTCGTCAACTTCCTCCACTATGTCCACCTCGTCCTCTTCGTACACTTCGTCAACTTCGTCCACTTCGGCCACTTCGTCCATTTCGTTCATTTCGTTCACTTCGTAAAGTTCGTCCACTTTGTCAACCTTGTCAAGTTCGTGAACTTTATCCACTTCTTCCACTTCGTCTACTTCCTCCACTTCCTCCATTTCCTGCACTTCTTCCACTTCCTCCACTTCATCCACTTTATCCACTTCTTCATCTTCTTCTTCCACTTCGTCCAATTCGTCCACTTCGTTCACTTCGTAAAATTCGTGCACTTCGTCCACTTCGTCAAGTTCGTGCACTTCGTCAACTTCCTCCACTTCCTCCTTTTCCTCCACTTCCTGCACTTTATCCACTTCGTCCATTTTGTGCACTTCGTCCACTTTGTCAACTTCGTCAAGTTCGTGCACTTCGTACACTTACTCCACTTCATCCATTTCATCCACTTCCTTCACTTCGTCTACTTCCTCCATTTCGTCAACTTCGTCCACTTTGTCAACTTCGTCAAGTTCGTGCACTTCGTCCACTTCCTCCACCCCGTCCACTCTTCCACTTCGTCCACTTCTTCCACCTCGTCCACTTCTTCATCTTGTTCTTCCACTTCGTCCAATTCGACCACTTCGTCAAGTTCCTACACTTCGTCAACTTCGTGCACTTCGTTAACTTCGTCCACTTCGTCCACTTGGTCAACTTCGTCTATTTTGTCCGCTTCGTCATGTTCGTCCACTTCCTCGACTTTCTCTACTTCCTCCATTTCCTCCACTTCGTCATGTTCTTCCACTTCCTCAATTCCTCCACTTCCTCCACTTCGTCCACTTCGTCAAGTTCTTCCACGTCCTCCACTTTTTCACTTCCTCCAATTCCTCCACTTCATCAACTTCATCCACTTCGTGCACTTCTTCCACTTCGTCCACTTCGTATACTTCGTCCACTTAATCCATGTCGTCAAGTTCGTCAACTTTGTCCCTTCCTCTACATCCTGCACTTCGTCCACATCATCCACTTCCTCCACTTCGGCCACTTTTTCCGCTTTCCCCACTTCGTCCACTTCCTCCACTACATCACTTCGTCCATTTCGTCCACTTCGTTAGCTTCATCCACTTCGTCCACTTCGTCAACTTCGTTAAGTTTGTGCACTTCGTCAACTTCGTCCACATCTTCCACTTTGTCCACTTCCTCCACTTCATCCACTTTGTCCACTTCCTCCACTTCATCCACTTTGTGCACTTCATCCACTTTGTCCACTTCCTCCACTTCATCCACTTTGTCCACTTTGTCCATTTCGTTCACTTCGTCCACTTCGTCAAGTTCGTCCATTTTGTCCACTTCCTCCACTTCTTCCACTTCCTCCACATCCTCCACTTCCTCCTCTTCGTCAAGTTCGTTAACTTCGTCAACTTCGTCAACTTCATCCACTTCGTCCAGTTCGTCCACTTCGTCCTCTTCGTCCACTTCGTACACTTCGTCCACTTCGTACACTTCGTCCACTTCGTCCACTTCGTCCACTTCGTCCACTTCGTCAACTTCTTACACTTCGTCCACTTCGTCTACTTCGTCCACTTTGTCCATTTCGTCCACTTAGTCACTTCGTCCTCTTCGTCATGTTCGTTCACTTTGTGCGCTTCGTCCACTTCCTTCACTTCGCCCACCTCCTCCATTTTGTGCACTTCTTCCACTTCCTTAACTTCGTCCACTTCCTCCACCTCCTCCACCTCCTCCACTTCGTCAACTTCGTCCTCTTCGTCAACTTCGCACACTTCCTCCACTTCGTCCATTTTGTCCCCTTCGTCCACTTCGTCCATTTCCTCCACTTAGTCACTTCGTCCTCTTCGTCAAGTTCGTTCACTTCGTGCGCTTCGTCCACTTCCTCCACTTCGCCCACCACCTCCCTTTCGTCCACTTCTTCCACTTCCTCAACTTCGTCCACTTCCTCCACCTCCTCCACCTCCTCCACTTCGTCAACTTCGTCCTCTTCGTCAACTTCTTCCACGTCATCCACTTTGTCCACTTCCTCCACTTCGTCAACTTCGTCTTCTTCCTCCACATCCTCCACTTCGTCCATTTTGTCCACTTCTTTCACTTCGTATATTTCCTCCACTTCGTCCATTTCGTCCACTTCGTCCACTTTGTCCACTTCGTCCATTTCATCAACTTCGTCCACTTCGTAAACAATTTGTCCACTTCCTCCACTTCGTCCACTTCGTGCACTTATTCAGATTCCTCCACTTAGTCCACTTCCTCCGCTTCGTCCACTTCGTCTACATCGTAAACTTCGTCCACTTCCTCAACTTCCTACACTTCCTTCGCTTGCTCCACTTCATCCACGTCGTCCACTTCTTCACCTTCTTCTTCCACTTCGTCCACTTCCTCCACTTCGTTGACTTCCTCCACTTCCTCCACTTCGTCCACTTCATCATCTTCCTCCACTAGGTCCACTCCGTCCACTCAGTACAGTTTCTCCACTTCGTCCACTTCATCCACTTCGTCCACTTCCTCCACTTCCTCCACTTCGTCCAATTCCTCCATTTCATCCACTTTGTCCACTTCGTCCACTTCTTCATCTTCTTCGTCCACTTTGTCAACTTCGTCAAGTTCGAGCACTTCGTCCACTTCAGCAAGTTTGTGAACTTCGCCGACTTCGTCGACTTCGTCCACTTCCTCCACTTCGTCCACTTCATCATCTTCCTCCACTATGTCCACTTCGTCCACTTAGTCCAGTTCCTCCACTTCATCCACTTCGTCCAGTTCCTCCACTTCATCCACTTCCTCCACTTCGTCCACTTCCTCCACGTCCTCCACTTCATTCACTTTGTCCACTTCCTCCACTTCTTCATCTTCTTCGTCCAATTCATCAAGTTCAAGCACTTCGTCCACTTCAGCAAGTTTGTGAACTTCGCCAACTTCGTCCACTTCCTCTACTTCCTCCAGTTCTTCCATTTCCTCCATTTCCTCCACTTCATCCACTTCGTCCACTTCCTCCACTTTGTCAAGTTTGTCAACTTCGTCCATTTCGTTCACTTCCTCCACTTCCTCCACTTCTTCCACTTCTTTTGCTTCCTCCACTTTGTCCACTTCCTCCACCTAGTCAACTTCGTCCACCTCGTCAACTTCGTCCACTTCCTCCACTTCGTCCATTTCCTCCACTTCCTCCACTTCATCCACTTCCTTCACTTCATCCACTTCTTCCACTTCCTCCCCTTCTTCCATTTCATCCACTTCGTCCACTACGTCAACTTCATAACCACTTTGTCCACTTCCTCCACTTCGTCCACTTTGTCCACTTCGTCCACTTCGTCCACTTTTTCCACTTCCTCCACTTCGCCCACTTCCTCCGCTTCATCCACTTCGTCTACATCGTAAACTTCGTCCGCTTCCTCAACTTCCTACACTTCCTTCACTTGCTCCACTCCATCCACTTCGTCCACTTCTTCACCTTCTTCTTCCACTTCGTCCACTTCGTCAATTTCGTCAAGTTCGTGCACTTCATCCATTTCGTCCACTTCCTCCACTTCGTCGACTTCGTCCACTTCCTTCACTTCCTCCACTTCTTCCACTTCATCATCTTCCTCCACTTTGTCCACTTTGTCCACTTCGTCCACTTCGTGCTCTTCGTCCACTTCGTCAACTTCGTCCACTTCGTCCACTTCGTACACTTCGTCCACATCATCTACGTCATCAACTTTGTCAACTTCGTCCCCTTCCTCTACTTCCTGCACTTCGTCCACATCATTCACTTCCTCCACTTCGGCCACTTCTTTCGCTTTCTCCATTTCGTCCACTTCCTCCACTTCATCACTTCGTCCACTTCGTTAACTTCGTCCACTTCGTCAACTTCGTCCACTTCCTTATCTTCGTCCACATCTTCCACTTTGTCCACTTCCGCCACTTCTTCATCTTCGTCTTCCACTTCGTCCAATTTGTCCACTTCGTCCACATCATCAAGTTCCTGCACTTCGTCCTCTTAGTCAAATTCGTGTAGTTCGTCAACTTCGTCCACTTCCTTCACGTCTTCCACTTCCTCCACTTCATCCACTTCGTCCCCTTCTTCATCTTCTTGTTCCACTTCGGCCACTTCGTCCATTTCGTTCACTTCGGCCACTTTGTCAAGTTCATCCACTTCCTCCACTTCGTCAACTTCCTCCACTTCCTCCATTTCTTCCACTTCCTCCACTTCATCTACTTCGTCCACTTCGTCCATTTCGTCCACTTAGTCACTTCGTCCTCTTCATCAAGTTCGTTCACTTCGTGCGCTTCGTGCACTTCCTCTACTTCGTCCACTTCGTGCACCTCCTCCATTTCGTCCACTTCGTCGACTTCCTCCACTTCCTCCACTTCGTCAACTTCGTCCTCTTTGTCAACTTCCTCTACTTCCTCCACTTCGTCCATTTTGTCCACTTCTTCCACTTCATCAACTTCCTCCACTTCCTCCACTTCGTCAACTTCATCCAGTTCGTCCACTTCGTCCACGTCAAGTTCGTCCACTGCGTCCACTTCCTCTACTTCCTCCACTTCATCCAAATCCTCCACTTCCTCCACTTTGTCAACTTCGTCAACTTCTTCCACGTCGTCCACTTTGTCCACTTCCTCCACTTCATCATCTTCGTCCATTTTGTCCACTACTTCCACTTCGTCAACTTCGTCCACTTCCTCCACTTTGTCCACTTTGTCAACTTCTTCCACTTCGTTAACTTTCCAAAGCTTCGTCCACTTCGTCAACTTCGTCCAGTTCGTCCACTTTGTCCCCTTCCTGCAGTTCGTCGACGTCAAGTTCGTCCACGTCCTCCACTTCGTCCACATCCTCCGCTTCTTTCGCTTCGTCCACTTCCTCCACTTCGTCCACTTCATCCACTTCGTCAACTTCGTCCACTTCGTCAACTTTGTGCGCTTCGTCCACTTCGTCCACTTCATCTACTTCGTCAACTTCGTCCACTTCGTCAACTTTGTGCGCTTCGTCCACTTCCTCCACTTCATCGACTTTGTCCACTTCTTCATCTTCTTAGTCCACTTCGTCCAATTCGTACACTTCGTCAAGTTCGTGCACTTCGTCCACCTCGTCCACTTCATAAACTTCGTCCACTTTGTCCAGTTCGTCCAGTTCGTCCCCTTCATCCACTTCGTCCACTCTGTCCACTTCCTCTACTTCCTCCACTTCGTCCACATCCTCCACTTCCTCCACTTCGTCCACTTCTTTCGCTTCCTCCACTTCTTTCGCTTCCTCCACTCCGTCCACTTCGTCAAGTTCGTGCACTTCGTCCACTTTATCAACTTCGTCAAGTTTGTGCACTTCGTGCACTTCGTCCACTCCCTTCACTTCAGCCACTTCGTACACTTCCTCCACTTCATCTTCTTTGTCCACTTCATCCAATTCGTCCACCTGGTCAACTTCGTTAAGTTCGTGCACTTCGTCCACTACGTCAGGTTCGTGAACTTCGTGAACTTCGTCTACTTCCTCCACTTCCTCCACTTCCTCCACTTCTTCCATTTCCTCCACTTCTACCACTTGGTCCTCTTCGTCCATTTCTTCATCTTTTTCTTCCACCTGGTCCACTCTGTCAACTTTGTCAACTTCGTCCATTTCTTTCACTTTGTCCACTTCGTAAAGTTCGTCCACTTCGTCCACTTCGTCCACTTCTTCCACTTGCTCCACTTCCTCCACTTCGTCCACTTCGTCAACTTCGTCCACTTTGTCCTCTTCGTCCACTTCGTAAACTTCGCCCACTTCGTTCATTTCGTCCACTTCGTCACTTCGTTCTCTTAGTCAAGCTCGTTCACTTTGTGCGCTTCGTCCTGCACTTCATTTACTTCCTCCACTTCGTCCAACTTCTCCATTTCGTCCACTTCGTCCACTTCTTCCACTAACTCCATTTCGTCCACCTCCTCCACTTCGACAACTCCATCAACTTCGTCCACTTCGTCAACTTCTTCCACGTCGTCCCCTTTGTCCACTTCCTCTACTTCCTCCACTTCGTCAACTTCCTCAACTTCCTCCACTTCGTCCATTTTGTCCACTAATTCCACTTCGTCAACTTCGTCCACTTCGTCCGCTTCTTCCACTTTGTCCACTTCGTCACCTTCGTCCAGTTCGTCCAGTTCGTCCACTTCGTCCCCTTCGTGCACTTCGTCCATGTCAAGTTCGTCCACTTCCTCTACTTCCCCCACTTCGTCCACATCCTCCACTTCCTCCACTTCGTCCACTTCTTTCGCTTCTTCCACTTCATCCGCTTCGTAAACTTCGTCCACTTCGTCAAGTGCGTCCAGTTTGTCAACTTCGTCAAGTTTGTGCACTTCGTCTACTTCGTCAACTTTATCCACTACGTCCACTTCTTCAGCTTCATCAAGTTTCGTGCACTTCATGCACTTCGTCCACTTCTTCCACTTCGTCCACTTCCTCCACTTCATCCACTTCATCCACTTTGTCCACTTCTTCATCTTCTTCGTCCACTTAGTCCAATTCGTCCACTTCGTCAACTTTGTCCTCTTCGTCCAATTCATCTAGTTTATCAACTTCGTCAACTTCGTGCAATTCGTCCACTTCGTCAAGTTCGTGAACTTCGTCAACTTCGTCCACTTCGTCAACTTCCTCCACTTCCACCTCTTCTTCCATTTCCCACACTTCCACCACTTCATGCACTTCGTCCACTTCTTCATCTTCTTCTTCCACTTCGTCCACTTCGTCAACTTCGTCTATTTCGTTCACTTCGTCCACTTCATCAAGTTCGTCCACTTCCTCCACTTCTTCCACTTTGTCCACTTCCTCCACTTCATCCACTTTGTCCACTTCTTCATTTTCTTCGTCCAATTCGTCCACATCATCAACTTCGTCAAGTTCGTGCACTTCATCCACTTCGTCAAGTTCGTCAACTTTGTCAACTTCATCCACTTCGTCCAGTTCGTCGACATTGTCCAGTTCGTCCACTTAGTCCCCTTCGTCCACTTCATCAACGTCAAGTTCGTTCACTCCGTCCACTTCCTCTACTTCCTCCACTTCGTCCACATCCTCCACTTCGTCCACTTCTTTCGCTTCCTCCACTTTGTTGGCTTCTTTCGCTTCCTCCATTTCGTCCACTTTGTCCACTTCGTCAAGTTCATGCACTTCGTCCACATCAACAAATTCGTCAAGTTCGTGCACTTCGTCCACTTCGTCCACTTCATCCACTTCGTCCACTTCATCCACTTCGTCCACTTCCTCCACTTCATCCACTTTTTCACTTCGTCCACTTCATCCTCTTTTTCGTCCAATTGGTCCACTTGGTAGACTCCGTCAACTTCGTCAAGTTCGTGCACTTCGTCCACTTCGTCAGGTTCGTGAACTTCGTCAACTTCCTCCACTTCATCCACTTCTTCAATTTCGTCCACCTCTTCATCTTCTTCTTCCACTTCGTCAACTTTGTCAACTTCGTCGACTTCGTCCATTTCGTTCACTTTGTCTACTTCGTCAAGTTCGTCCACTTCGTCCACTTTGTTCTCTTCGTCCAGTTCGTAAATTTCGTCCACTTCGTCCATTTTGTCCACTTAGTCATTTCGTTCTCTTTGTCAAGTTCGTTCACTTCGTGCGCTTCGTCCACTTCTTCTACTTCTTCCACTTCGTCTAACTTTTCCATTGCGTCCACTTCTTCCACTTCCTCCATTTCGTCCACTTCCTCCACCTCCTCCACTTCGACAACTTCGTCCAGTTCGTCAACTTCTTCGACGTCGACCCCTTTGTCCACTTCGTCCATTTTGTCCACTTCTTCCACTTCGTCAACTTCCTCCACTTCCTCCACTTCGTCAACTTCTTCCACTTCGTCAACTTCCTCCACTTCGTCCACTTCTTCCACTTCGTCAACTTCGTCCACTTCGTCTACTTCGTCTAGTTCGTCCACTTTGTCCCCTTCGTGCACTTCGTCCACGTCAAGTTCGTCCACTCCGTCCACTTCCTCTACTTCCTCCACTTCGTCCACATCCTACACTTCCTCCACTTCGCCCACTTCTTTCGCTTATTCCACTTCGTCTAATTCGTCCACTTCGTCAACTTCGTCCACTTCGTCAACTTCGTGCACTTCATCCACTTCGTCAACTTCATCCACTAATTCCACATCGTCGACGTCGTCAACTTCGTCAAGTTCGTGCACTGCGTGCACTTCGTCCACTTCCTCTACTTCCTCCACTTCTTCCACTTCGTCCAATTTGTCCACTTCGTCCACTTCGTCTACTTCGTCCACTTCTTCCATTTCGTCCACTTAGTCACTTCGTCCTCTTCGTCAAGTTCATTCACTTCGTGCGCTTCGTCCACTTCCTCCACTTCGTCCACCTCCTCCATTTTGTCCACTTCTTCCACTTCCTCCACTTCCTCCACCTACTCCACTTCGTCAACTTCGTCCAGTTCGTCAGCTTCTTCCACGTCGTCCAGTTTGTCCATTTCCTCCACATCGTCAACTTCGTCAACTTCCTCCACTTCGTCAACTTCGTCCAGTTCGTCCCCTTCGTCCACTTCTTCCACTCGTCAACTTTGTGCACTTCCTCAACTTCTTCCACTTCGTCAACTTCGTCCAGTTCGTTCACTTCGTCCAGTTCGTCCCCTTCGTGCACTTCGTCCACGTCAAGTTCGTCCACTCCGTCCACCTCCTCTACTTCCTCCACTTCGTCCACATCCTCCACTTCCTCCACTTCGTCAACTTCTTTCGCTTCCTCCACTTCGTCCACTTCTTTCGCTTCCTCCACTTCGTCCACTTCCTCTGATTCGTCCACTTCGTCAACTTCGTCAAGATTGTGCACTTCGTCCACTTCGTCAACTTCATCCATTACGGCCACATCGTCAAGTTCGTGCACTAGGTGCACTTCGTCCACTTCGTCCACTTCGTCCACTTCGTCCACTTCTTCCTCTTCGTCCACTACCTCCACTTCATCCACTTTATCCATTTCGTCCAGTTCTTCATCTTCTTCGTCCACTTCGTCCAATTCGTCCACTTCGTCAACTTCGCCAAGTTCGTGCACTTCGTCCACTTCGTCATGTTTGTGAACTTCGTCAACTTCGTCCACTTCGTCCACTTCGTCCACTTCGTCTCCTTCGTCCATGTCAAGTTCGTGCACTCCGTCCACTTCCTCTACCTTCCTCCACTTCCTCTACTTCCTCCACTTCGTCCACATCCTCCACTTCCTCCACTTCGTCCGCTTCTTTCGCTTCCTCCACTTCGTCCACTTCGTCAAGTTCGTGCACTTCGTCCACTTCGTCCAGTTTGTGCACTTCGTCCACTTCGTCCACTTTGTCCTCTTTCTCCACTTCCTTCACTTCTTCCACTTCGTCCACTTCCTCCACTTAATCCACTTCGTCCACTTCTTCATCATCTTCGTCCACTTTATCTACTTCGTCCACTTCCTCCACTTCTTCCATTTCCTCCACTTCCTCCTCTTCGTCCACTTCGTCCACTTCTTCATCTTCTTCTTCCACTTTGTCCGCTTCCTCCACTTCACCAACTTTGTCCACTTCTTCATCTCCGTCATCCATTTCGCCATATTCGTCCACTTCGTCAAGTTCGTCCACTTCTTCCAATTCGTCCACTTCGTCAACTTCGTCAAGTTCGTGGACTTCGTCCACTTCGTCAACTTCGTGAACTTCGTCCACTTCTTCAGCTTCGTCCACTTCCTCCACCTCATCCACTTTGTCCACTTCGTCCACTTCTTCATCTTCTTCGTCCAATTCGTCCTCTTTGTCAACTTCGTCAAGTTCGTGCACTTCGTCCACTTCGTCAAGTTCGTGAACTTCGTGAACTTCGTCCACTTCGGCTATTTCGTTCACTTCCTCCATTTCCTCCACTTCTTCCATTTCCTCCACTTCCTCCACTTCATCCACTTCGTCCAATTCTTCATCTTCTTCTTCCACTTCGTCCACTTCGCCAACTTTCTCAACTTCATCTACTTCGTCCATTTCGTTCACTTCATCCACTTCGTCAAGTTCGTTCACTTCGTACACTTCCTCCACTTCTTCCACTTCCTCCACATCCTCCACTTCCTCCACTTCCTCCACTTCGTCAACTTCGTCCACTTCGTCCAGTTCGTCCCCTTTGTGCACTTCGTCGGCTTCGTCCACTTCGTCTACTTCGTCCACTTCGTCGATTTCGTCCACTTAGTCACTTCGTCCTCTTCGTCAAGTTCGTTCACTTTGTGCACTTCGTCTACTTCCTTCACTTCGTCCACCTCCTCCATTTCGTCCACTTCTTCCACTTCCTCCACTTCCTCCACTTCCTCAACTTCCTCCACCTCCTCCACTTCGTCAACTTCTTCCCTATCCTCCACTTTGTCCACTACCTCCATATCGTTCACTTCGTCAACTTCACGCACTTCGTCCATTTCGTCAAGTTCGTGAACTTCCTCAACTTCGTCCACTTCGTCTACTTCGTCCACTTCCTCCACTTCTTCCATTTCCTCCACTTGCTCCACTTCATCGACTTCGTCCACTTCATCATCTTCTTCTTCCTCTTCGTCCACTTCGTCCATGTCGTTCACTTCGTCTACTTCGTCAAGTTCGTCCATTTCCTCCACTTCTTCCACTTCCTCCACTTCCTCCACTTCGTCAACTTTGTCAACTTCGTCCACTTCCTCCACTTCCTCCACCTCGTCCACTTTGTCAACTTCGTCCACTTTGCCGACTTCGTCCACTTCATCCACTTCGTCCACTTTGTCCACTTCGTCCACTTCGTCCACTTCGTCTACTTCGTCCACTTTTTCCATTTCGTCCACTTAGTCACTTCGTCCATTTCGTCCACTTAGTCACTTCGTCCACTTCCTCCACTTCCTCCACCTACTCCACTTCGTCAACTTCATTCAGTTCGTCAACTTCTTCCAAGTCGTCCAGTTTGTCCACTTCCTCCACATCGTCAAGTTCGTCAACTTCCTTCCCTTCCTGCACTTCTTAAATTTTTTCGACTTGTTCCACTCGTCAACTTCGTCCAGGTGCTCCACTTCATCCACTTCGTCAACTTCCTCCACGTCGTCAACTTCGTCAACTTCGTCCACTTCGTCCACTTCGTCAACCTCGCCAAGTTCGTGCACTGCATCCACTTCGTCAACTTCATCCAGTACGGCCACTTCGTCAAGTTTGTGCACTGCGTGCACTTCGTCCACCTCCTCCACTTCTTCCTCTTTGTCCACTGCCTCCACTTCATCCACTTTGTCCACTTCGTCCAGTTCTTCATCTTCTTCGTCCACTTCGTCCAATTCGTCTACTCCGTCAACTTCGTAAAGTTCGTACACTTAGACCACTTCGTCAACTTCGTCCACTTCGTCCACTTCGTCACCTTCGTCCACTTCGTCACCTTCGTCCACTTCATCCACGTCAAATTCGTGCACTCCGTCCACTTCCTCTACTTCCTCCACTTCGTCCACATCCTCCACATCCTCCACTTCTTTCGCTTCCTTCACTTCGTCCACTTCGTCAAGTTCGTCCACTTCGTCAACTTCGTCCACTTCGTCCAATTCGTCCACTTCGTCAACTTCGTCAAGTTCGTTCACTTCGTCCACTTCGTCAAGTTTGTGAACTTCGTTCACTTCCTCCACTTCTTCAGCTTCGTCCACTTCCTCCACCTCATCCACTTTGTCCACTTCATCCACTTCTTCATCTTCTTCGTCCACTTCGTCCAATTCGTCCTCTTCGTCAACTTCGTCAAGTTCGTGCACTTCGTCCACTTCGTCAAGCTCGTGAACTTCGTCAACTTCGTCCACTTCGTCTACTTCGTTCACTTCCTCCACTTCCTCCACTTCTTCCATTTCCTCCACTTCATCCACTTCGTCCAATTCTTCATCTTCTTCTTCCACTTTGTCCACTTCGCCAACTTTCTCAACTTCATCTACTTCGTCCATTTCGTTCACTTCATCCACTTCGTCAAGTTCGCTCACTTCCTCCACTTCCTCCACTTCTTCCACTTCCTCCACATCCTCCACTTCCTCCACTTCGTCCACTTAGTCAACTTCGTCAACTTCGTCCAGTTCGTCCACTTCGTCCTCTTCGTGCACTTCGTCGACTTTGTCCACTTCGTCCACTTCGTCTACTTCGTCCACTTCGTCCACTTCGTCCACTTCGTCAATTTCGTTCACTTAGTCACTTCGTCCTCTTCCTCAAGTTCGTTCACTTTGTGCGCTTCGTCCACTTCCTCTACTTCCTTCACTTCGTCCACCTACTCCATTTCGTCCACTTCTTCCACTTCCTCTACTTCGTCCACTTCCTCCAGTTCCTCCACCTCCTTCACTTCGTCAACTTCGTCCAGTTCGTCAACTTCTTCCACGTCGTTCACTTTGTCCACTTCCTCCATATCGTCCACTTCGTCAACTTCGTGAAGTTCGGGCACTTCGTCCACTTCGTCAAGTTCGTGAACTTCGTCAACTTCGTCCACTTCCTCCAGTTCTTCCGTTTCCTCCTCTATCTCCACTTCATCCACTTCCTCCACTTCTTCATCTTCTTCTTCCTCTTCGTCCACTTCGTCAACTTTGTCAACTTCGTCCACTTCGTCCATGTCGTTCACTTCGTCCACTTCGTCAGGTTCGTCCACTTCCTCCACTTCTTCCACTTCCTCCACTTCCTCTACTTCCTCCACTTCGTCAACTTTGTCAACTTCGTCCACTTCGTCAACTTCATCTACTTCTTCTACTTCCTCCACTTCCTCCTCTTCCTCCACCTCGTCCACTTTGTCAACTTCGTCCACTTCGCCGACTTTGTCCACTTCGTCCAGTTCGTCCACTTCGTCCACTTCTTCCACTTCGTCCACTTCGTCTATTTCGTCCACTTAGTCACTTCGTCCTCTTCGTCAAGTTCGTTCACTTCGTGCGCTTCGTCCACTTCCTCTACTTCCTCCATTTCGTCCACTTCCACCATTTCTTCCACTTCCTCTACTTCGTCCACTTAGTCCACTCCATTCACTTTGTCCACTTCGTCCCCTTCTTCATCTTCTTTGTCTAATTCGTCCACTTCGTCAAGTTCGTGCACTTCTTCAACTTCGTCCACTTCCTCCACTCCTTCCATTTTCTCCACTTCCTCCACTTCATCCACTTCGTCCACTTCTTCATCTTCTTCTTCCACTTCGTCCACTTCTTCAACTTTGTCAACTTCGTCCACTTCGTCAACTTTGTCAACTTCGTCCACTTCGTCTGTTTCGTTCACTTCGTCCACTTCGTCAAGTTCGCCCACTTCGTCCACTTCTTCCACTTACTCCACTTCCTCCACTTCCTCCCCTTCGTCTACTTCGTCTAGTTCGTCCTTTTCGTCGACTTCGTCCACTTCTTCTACTTCTTCTACTTCGTCCACTTCGTCTACTTCGCCAACTTCGTCCACTTAGTCACTTCGTCAAGTTCGTTCACCTCATGCGTTTCGTCCACGTCCTCTACTTCCTCCACTTCGTCCACCTCCTCCATTTCGTCCACTTCATCCACTTCTTCCACGTCCTCCACTTCGTCCACTTCCTTCACCTCCTCCACTTCGTCAACTTCTTCCCCGTCGTCTACTTCCACCACTTCCTCCACTTCGTCAACTACGTCAACTTCCTCCACTTCGTCCATTTCGTCCACTTCTTCCACTTCGTCCACTTCGTCTATTTCCTCCACTTCGTCCACTTCGTCAACTTCGTCCACATCGTCCATTTCGTCCACTCCGTGCTCTTCGTCCACTTCATCCCCTTCCTCCTCTACGTCAATTTCATCCACTTCGTCCACTTCCTCTACATCCTCCACTTCGTCCACTTCGTCAAGTTCGTCCACTTCCTACACTTCGTCCACTTCGTCAAGTTCGTCCACTTCTTCCACTTCGTCAAGTTCGTCCACTTCCTCCACTTCCTCCAGTTCGTCCACTTCCTCCACTTCTTCATCTTCTTCTTCCACGTCGTCTACTTCATCCACTTCGTCAATATCGTACACTTCATCCACTTCTTCAAGTTTGTGCACTTCTTCAACTTCGTCCACTTCCTCCACTTCATCCACTTCGTCTACTTCTTCATCTTCTTCTTCAACTTCGTCCATTTCATCCACTTTGTCAACTTCGTCAAGTTCGTGCACTTCGTCCACTTTGTCAACTTCGTCCACTTCATCCACCTCCTCCACCTCCTCCACTTCCTCCACTTCGTCAACTTCTTCCACTTCGTCCAATTTTTCAACTTCAACCACTTCCTCAACTTTGTCCACTTCCTCCACATCCTCAACTTCCTCCAGTTCCTCCACTTCTTCCACTTCGTCCACTTCGTCCACTTCGTGCACTTGCTCCACTTCGTCAACTTCCTCAACTTCATCCACTTCCTCCACTTCCTCCACTTCCTCCACTTCTTCCACTTCTTACACTTCGTTCACTTCGTCAACTTCGTCAACTTTGTCAACTTCGGCCACTTCGTCCATTTCGTTCACTTCGTCAAGTTCATCTACTTCATCCACTTCCTCCACTTCCGTCACTTCCACCGCTTCGTCCATTTCCTCCACTTCCTCCCCTTCTTTCACTTCCTCCACTTTGTCTACTTCCTCCACTTCGTCCACTTCGTCAACTTCATCAACTTCATCCACATCGTCCACTTCCTCAACTTCTTCCACTTCGGCCACTTCCTCCACTTCGCCAACTTCGCCAAGTTCATGTGGTTAGTCGACTTTGACCACTTCTTCTTCTTCTTCGTCCACTTCCTCCACTTTCTCCACTGCATCTATTTAATCCACTTCCTCCACCTCCTCCACTTCCTCCACTTCCTCCACTTCGTCCTCTTCGTTCACTTCGTCCACTTCCTCCACTGACACTTCGTCCACTTCGTCCACTTCGTCCTCTTCCTCCACTTCGTCCACTTCCTCCATTTCCTCCACTTCCTCCACTTCGTCAACTTCGTCCACTTCCTCCACCTCCTCCACTTCGTCCACTTCGTCCTCTTCGTCAACTTCGTCCACTTCTTCAACTTCCTCCACTTCGTCCTCTTGGTCCACTTGGTCCAAGTCCTCCACTTCCTCAACTTCCTCTACTTCGTCCACTTCGTCCTCGTCATTCACTTCGTCCACTCCGTCCACTTCGCCCACTTCGTCCACTTCCTCTACTTCCTCCACTTCCTCCACTTCGTCCGCTTCTTCATCTCCTTATTCCACATCTTCAAGTTCGTGCACTTCTTCAACATCGTCAAGTTCGTCCACTTCATCCACTTCCTCCACTTCCTCAACTTGTTCCACTTAGTTCACTTCGTCCACTTCATCCACTTCGTCAACTTCGTCTACTTCCTGCACTTCATTCACTTCCTCCACTTCATCCACTTCTTCATCTTCTTCTTCCACTTCGTCCACTTCTTCCACCTCCTCCACTTTGTCCACTTCCTCCACTCCCTCCACTTCGTCCGCTTCGTCCTCTTCGTTCACTTCGTCCACTTCGTCCACTTCGTCGCCTTCGTCAAGTTCGTCCACATCCTCCACTTCCTGCACTTCGTCCATTTTGTCAACTTCGTCTACTTCGTCCACTTCGTTCACTTCGTCCTGATCGTTCATTTCGTCCACTTCGTCCACTTCCCCTACTTCCTCCACTTCCTCCACTTCCTCCATTTCTTCATCTTCTTCTTCCACTACACCCACTTCGTCAACATCATCAAGTTCATGCTCTTCGTCCACATCTTCAACTTCATCCACTTCTTCCACTTCTTCCACTTCCTCCACTTCCTCCACTTCCTCCACTTCGTCAGCTTCGTCAACTTCCTCCACTTCCTCCACTTCGTCCTCTTCGTTCACTTCGTCCACTTCGTCTACTTCGTTCACTTCGTCCACTGCGTCAACTCCGTCCACTTCATTAAGTTTGTCCACTTCATCCACTTCCTCCACTTCGTCCACTTCCTCCACTTCGTCCACTTCCTCCATTTTGTCCACTTCCTTCACTTCCTCCACTTCCTCCACTTCGTCAACTTCATCAACTTCGTCCACTTCTTCCACTTCCTCCCCGTTGTCCACTTCGTCCACTTCGTCCACTTCATCCACTTCCTCCACTTCCTCAACTTGTTCCACTTAGTTCACTTCGTCCACTTCATCCACTTCGTCAACTTCGTCTACTTCCTGCACTTCATTCACTTCCTCCACTTCTTCATCTTCTTCTTCCACTTCGTCCACTTCTTCCACCTCCTCCACTTTGTCCACTTCCTCCACTCCCTCCACTTCGTCCGCTTCGTCCTCTTCGTTCACTTCGTCCACTTCGTCCACTTCGTCGCCTTCGTCAAATTCGTCCACATCCTCCACTTCCTGCACTTCGTCCATTTTGTCAACTTCGTCTACTTCGTCCACTTCGTTCACTTCGTCCTGATCGTTCATTTCGTCCACTTCGTCCACTTCCCCTACTTCCTCCACTTCCTCCACTTCCTCCATTTCTTCATCTTCTTCTTCCACTACACCCACTTCGTCAACATCATCAAGTTCATGCTCTTCGTCCACATCTTCAACTTCATCCACTTCTTCCACTTCTTCCACTTCCTCCACTTCCTCCACTTCCTCCACTTCGTCAGCTTCGTCAACTTCGTTCACTTCCTCCACTTCGTCCTCTTCGTTCACTTCGTCCACTTCGTCTACTTCGTTCACTTCGTCCACTGCGTCAACTCCGTCCACTTCATTAAGTTTGTCCACTTCATCCACTTCCTCCACTTCGTCCACTTCCTCCACTTCGTCCACTTCCTCCATTTTGTCCACTTCCTTCACTTCCTCCACTTCCTCCACTTCGTCAACTTCATCAACTTCGTCCACTTCTTCCACTTCCTCCCCGTTGTCCACTTCGTCCACTTCGTCAACTTCGTCCACTTCCTCCATTTCCTCCACTTCGTTAACTTCGTCTACATCGCCACTTCCTCCACTTACTCAAGCTCATGCACTTCGTCCACTTCTTCATCTACTTCTTCCACTTCGTCCACTTCTTCATCTTCCTCTTCCACTTTGTCAAGTTCGTGCACTTCCTCCACTTCGTCAAGTTCGTCCACTTCCTCCACTTCCTCCACTTCTTCCACTTCTTCATTTTCTTTTTCCACTTCGTCCACTTCTCCAACTTCGTCAACTTCGTCCACTTCCTCAACTTCGTCAACTTCTTCCACTTCGTCCACTTCGTCAACTTCGTCCACTTCCTCCACTTCCTCAACATCGTCGACTTCCTCTAGTTTCTCAACTTCCTCCACTTCATCCACTTTGTTCACTTCTTCATCTTCTTCTTCTACTTTGTCCACTTCATCCACTTCGTCAACTTTGTCAAGTCCGTGCTCTTCGTCCACATCGTCCACTTCGTCCGCTTCGTCCACTTCACCCTCTTCTTCATCTTCTTCTTCCACTTCGTCCACTTCATCCATTTTGTCCACTTCGTCAATCCATTTCGTCAACTACGTCCACGTCGTCCACTTCCTCCACTTCGACCACTTCCTCCAGTTCGTCCACTTCGTCAAGTTCGTCCACTTCTACCACTTCGTCCACTTCATCCACTTGACTTTCTTCGTCAACTTCGCCCACTTCGTTTACTTCGTCGACATCTTCCACTTGCTCCACTTGCTCCACTTCCTCCCCTTGTTCTACTTCTTCCATTTCGTCCACTTCTTCCACTTCGGCAACTTCGTCCACCTTGTCCACTTCCTCCACTTCCTCGTATTCATCTACTTCCTCCACTTCCTCGTGTTCATGTACTTCCTCCATCTTGTACACTTCGTCCACTTTGTCCACTTCCTCTACTTCCTCCCCTGTTGCTACTTCTTCCACTTTGTCCACTTCTTCCGCTTCTTCCACTTCGTCCACTCTGTCCACTTCTTCATCTTCTTCGTCGACTTCTCCACTTCCTCCACTTCGTCCACTTCCTTAAATCGTCCACTTCGTCAACTTCATCCCATTTGTCGCCTTCGTCCATTTCGTCCACTTCGTCAACTTCCTCCGCTTCGTCCACTTCGTCAATTTCGTCAATTTCGTCCACTTCGTCCCTTTCCTCCACTTCGTCCCTTTCCTCCACTTCGTCCATGTCCTCCACTTTGTCAACTTCCTCCCCTTCGTCCAATTCATCCACTTCCTCCACTTGTCAAGTTCGTGCACTTCGTCAATTTCGTCCATTTCCTCCACTTCCTCCACTTCTTCCACTTCGTCCACTTCCTCCACTTCAACCACTTCCTGCACTTCCTCCACTTCGTCGACTTCCTCCACTTCATCCACTTCGTCCTTTCCTTCACTTCGTCCACTTCGTCCACTTCGTACAGTTTGTCCACTTCCTCCCCTTTCTCCACTTCGTCCACTTCATCAACTTTGTCCACTTCGTCAATTTCGTCCTCTTCATCCACTTCCTCCACTTCGTCGACTTCTTCCACTTCGTGCACTTCGGCAACTTTGTCCACTTCGTCAACTTCGTTCAATTCGTCCACTTCGTACACTTTGTCCACTTCCTCCACTTCCTCCCCTTGTTCTACACCGTACACTTCTTCTACATTGTTCACTTCTTCTACATTGTTCACTTCTTCCATTTCGTCAACTTCGTCCACTCGTCCACCTTGTCCACTTCTTCCACTTCATTCACTTCGTCCACTTCGTCCATTTCGTCCACTTCGTCTACTTCTTCAACTTTGTCAACTTCGTCCACTTCGTCCCTTCCTCCACTTCCTCCGCTTCCTCCGCTTCCCCACTTCCTCCACTTCCTTCACTTCGTCCACTTCCTCCACTTCCTTCACTTCTTCCACTTCCTCCAGTTCGTCCACTTCGTCCACTTCGTCCACTTCGTCCACTTCGTCTTCTTCGTTAACTTACCCACTTCGTCTACTTCTTCCACTTCCTCCACTTCCTCCACTTCGTCCACTTCGTGAACTTCGGCAACTTCGTCCACTTTGTCCACTTCCTCCCCTTGTTCTTCTTCGTCCACTTCTTCCACATCGTCCACTTCTTCCGTTTCGTCAACTTCGTCCACCTCGTCGACGTCGTCCACTTCGTCCATTTCTTCCACTTCGTCAACTTCGTCCACCTCGTCCACCTCGTCCACTTCGTCCACTTCGTCACTTCCTCCACTTCCTCCACTTCCTTCACTTCCTCCACTTCCTCCAGTTCGTCCACTTCGTCCACTTCGTCTTCTTCGTCAACTTTTCCCACTTCGTCTACTTCGTCCACTTCTTCCATTTCGGCAACTTCGTCCACCTTGTCAACTTCCTCTACTTCCTCCACTTCCTCCACTTCGTTAACTTCCTCCACTTCCTCGTGTTCATCTACTTCCTCGACTTCCTCGTGTTCATCTACTTCCTCCACTTCCTCCATCTTGCCCACTTCTTCCACTTTGTCCACTTCCTCTACTTCCTCCCTTTCTTCTACTTCTTCCACTTCGTCCACTTCTTCCGCTTCGTACACTTTGTCCACTTCTTATCTTCTTCGTCGATTTCCTCCACTTTCTCTAATTCGTCCTTTCCTTAACTTCGTCTACTTCGTTCACTTCATCCCGTTTGTCCGCTTCGTCCACTTCCTCCACTCAATCCACTTCCTCCACTTCGTCCATTTCCTCAACTCCCTCCACCTCGTCCGCTTCGACCACTTCGTCAATTTTGTCAACTTCATCCACTTCGTCAACTTCATCCACTTCGTCCCTTTCCTCCACTTCCTCCACGTCCTCCACTCTGTCTACTTCCTCCGCTTCGTCCACTTCGTCAAGTTCGTGCACTTCCTCCATGATGAGAGGGTCGCACCTCCCACAAAAGTTGTGCATAAAAGAATGCAGTATAGTGCTAGGAAGTGACTCCTAGGTCGTCTCTCAAGGACCAAATGTGGTTCAGTCTCAGATCACACACGGAAAAAGGGGGGTTTTGTAATTTTTTTTGGTTGCGGTAAAATTAAATTAACTGGAAATTAAATAAAACACGACCGAATTAAAAACGGCGAAGTAAATTTCAAAACAGTAAAAACCGAACGGTAAAAGACATCAAAATCAAATATACACGAAACATTAAACGTGCAGAAAACGTAAAACATTAATGCATAATTAAAAGCATCAGTAAAAACAAACAGTTAAAATTTAAATCGCAGACAAACAACATCAGGGATTAAATTGCAGTAGAATCAATTACAACAGCTAAACAAAAACGGTAAACTGATCTGGAAATTTTAACAATAGAAAACGAAACCAACTTTGCATTGAATTTAAATTGTGCAATAATTTAGTAAAGCAAACAAGAAAATTAAAATTGAAACATGCACACCACTTTGCCTCAACCGTAGTCCTCCATCAGAGTGTTTCCTCCTTCACGTTCCAGCTCCTACTATCCAGTTCCAGCTCTTGGTGTTCAGCATTCTCTCGGTCTTGCTCTCCTTCCAAACTCTCTACTATCTACTCCTACTCTACTCATTGAAATGTACACTGCTGAAAAGTTACACCACACTACCCATTAGAACTACACTGCTGGAGCTCCATCCTACACTACTGCCTCTCTTCTACTGGAGCCTAAAAACTACTAGAAACCTCGGCAACTCACACGGCTCTCTGCCCCTAAAATACCATGCACACCTATTACTCTCAAATGCAAAAGAGTTCATTTTCTTCTTCAAAACATTAACACCGCACATGTATATATTAATTAAAGAAAGACAATAAAAGATATCTCACTACTGGGTTAGTACATTCCATTCTCCAAGAAAATAATTGTTTAACCTTCCTCCATGTGTGCAGCCGTGACAACATTGGAATCTAAAGAATAAAAGAGTCTTAAATGCAAAAGTGTTGAATCCTTGTTCATTCAATGAAAAACTAAACGAAACGTTCCAGCCCTTGCACAAAAAATAAAATTGGAAAAGTATCTCTCATTCCTCATGAAACCAGCGTGTGGTGGCTGGCGCATGCCCCACGTCCATCTCCCTTTTTTTTAATTGAAGTGTGTTGCAGCTTGAATAAATCTATCACTCCCAAAATCAATCATGTGCTTTCTTTGCTACTACCCATAACCCTCCATGCTTTCTTTCTTTCTTCCGCTCTACTCACTTTCCCCTCTTGGCTGCAGCTCTCGTGACTACTACTTTTTAAAGCCAAAAAGACATTTTTATAGGTGGCGGCTGGAGCTTCCTGATATCCAACAAAACCAGCCCTAGGCCGAGACACCTCAACCTGCTGGAGCTCTCTCCTGTAAATGCATCAACGCTGCTGCCTCCTCTTTGCTCATGGGCCGTGTGCTGCTGGATGAGCGTGAATTGCTGGATGTAACCCCTCCTCATACGAGGATTCCCTATGTTTCCTAGCTGCTGTCTTTGTCCTCTTTGCTGGATTGTGCAGGCTGTGAACTGCTCTTTCCATGCTGCTTGTCCGTTTGTAGCTGTGCTCGCTGGACCGAGCCTACCCACTTGAAGATTCATTACTTATGGCTCCACCTCCTTTCCAGCACCGCTTCTCATGTGGCCTCTCATACCTCCATGTCTTTTCCGGACGTGCACGCTCGCTGCTTAACGTGTTGGTGCGTCTCCAGCCCAAGTCGTCCTTGGTGGATCTTTCTTTCATGTGCACCTCCCATTCTCTCCAAGCACACACCTCTGCTGTTGCTGGATTCCAAACTTGTTGCGTGTCACACCCTTTCTCCAATGCATACACCACTCCCATATGCATCAAAAATTGAAACCCACACCTCTCTTTCATTTTATTTTAACATATATTTGATGTGGCATCTTTCTTTTGACCTCCAAATGTTCCAAAATTTATCCAACAATTTCCCTACAATTAATAATGCAAATAATTAGCTCAAATAATTCAAATTAATTAAAATAAGAATTTCTGATCAAATTAAGCACAATTAGGAAAAATGGGAAAATACTGGACATTTAAGCACAATTCCCTAATTAAATTCGGTACAATAAGCTAAGTGAAATTGAGAAAATATTGACTCATCAAAATAGACCACAGTTAGTCTTTTGCACTCCTGGGCAAAATCAAGACGCAGATCAGGGAATAGTTCAAAGGACATTAAGGGTATGACACAACTTAGCACACAGAAAACAAAGACTCGCAAGGAAACAAACAGAATTTACACAGTCCTCAAGAAATCTGGACAGAGAAAAGAAGTAGACAATTCAAACACAGAATGAATCAGAGAAAGCAGATACTCATGAAATCATCCAAGTAATTCAAGACATGGCAAAATGATTAATCAGCTCAAGAGGTGAATCAAAAGTAACAAAACCTCACAGATGCACTATCAGTGTTTCTCTCAAGTGTTTAGGGTAAATCAATGTCTCTCAATGCACTCAAGAAAGCAAACACAACAGACTTGGCAAGCCTTTAATATCAACACTCAGAAACATATGCATGTTCAAATCAAAAGGTCTTTTCATGGTTGTAACGGGCCAAGGACAAGGGAGGATAACATATGGATAAGTAGCTACAAACCAGAAGAAATAGAGGAGCAATGGGGAACAAGTGTAAACACAGTCAAATCACACCCAAAACCTCTAATTCAATCCTCTTCCTGACTTCATTATTCACAATTTTTTTTTTCATTTTCTTTTCATCCCGTCTCTTTTCTTTTCTTTCTTTTCAAAACAAAATTGTAAAAGACAAGATTTACAAAAACAAAACAATAATAGGAACCAACTAGCCAACTCATAAGAATCCCCAAGAAGACCACACTTGTTCCCAAAACACTTCCAAAGCTCCAAAATTCCCTAAGGTTAAGGTAATATTGGTTTTTCACTTAGGGCTAGTGTATGAGCTTCAAAACAAAGAAATGAGGAAAGTATAGGCTCAAAAAGGGTTTTCAAAGAATCAGAGCAAGGTAAGCTTATTTGGCTAGAGAGGCTCAAGAACAAAAATGCCTTTATCACTTCCAAACATGTATATCAATCAAGAATTATCAACAAGAGCCAAGCCAAGGCATATGTGCAAGCAATCAAGAGACATATAACACACAAGAAAGAACATAAAGTGGCTCAAATTCTCACACACGGTAATTGTCACAATCAATTCAACCTCTCAAACATCATAATCATCTTCCCAAGCAGAGAAAAGCAAGGATTTCCAACCAATCAGAGTATCAATGAAGTGAAAGACACATCTACAACCTAAACAAAGTCCAGAAATTCACGAAAAGCATGCAAAACTGTACACAAGACACAACAAAAACTACCTAGAAAAGAAAAAAAAAATTTAACACGGAAAACAAAAATTAACAAAGAAAAATCAGAATCTCCCCCAATAGACCACACTTAAACTACACAGTGTCCTCAATGTGTCATAAGCATAAGATCAAAAATCAAAACAATCCACAGATCATGGACAAGTGCAATAAAAGTAGGGAAAGGGGGAGAAGAGAAAAGGAAAACTCCCCTGATCATGGTGGCAGTTGCCAATTTTGGACTTGCAGGGAGATGTCTTCCACCATTGGATCCAGCCAGGAAGTTTTGAGGAAAAATTGCTTCATCCTCCATATTTGATCAAGCAGGGAAATGTCATCCACAGCTGGATCTAAGAAGCAAAGATTGTTGATGAGCAGGTTCAGCTGGTGCCTATTTGATCTTGAAGCTTTTGTCAGTGTTAGCACCTTTATTTTCCATTGTGGGTGTTTGTCTATCAAATTCATGTGTACCTCCTGCAACATGGTTAGTGCAATGTGGTTCCAAAGAAATGACATGCAGGGGTATAACACCCAATCCTAGTGTAACAGGTTGAACCTCAGATACATCCTCAGAACATGAATCAATTTCAATATCACAAGCAATATCAACTACAAACTCAGATTCATGTTCAATGCATGGAGAATAAACATTCGGATGCGACAGCAAAAATTGGTTCTCATCATGCATAGAGGGAAAATTAAAATCAGACTCAACAACAATATAATCATCAGCATACCTCTCAACAACATAATCATCAATATAATCAAATTGAGGTATGCTTACCTCTTCTTCCTTGAAGATTGCTAAAGTGTGGGAAGATGAAGGTGGTCTACCTGGTTCAGGACTACTGCTTATTTCCGCCTGCTCCTCAAAATACTCATCACTCTCCTCAGGTGCAAGGGTAGGGACATAGGATGATGGGAAAGTAGATGGCACAGTAGTAAACTCATGACTCTGTTCCTCATCTCCTATGTAGGTGGCACTGACATCTTGAAATTGTTCCTGATTAAGTTGTGTGGCCATCTGCCCTATCTGGTCATTCAAGCTCTGAATGGTCGCTCTGGTCTCTTGCTGAAACTGAATGTTCTGCATGGTCATCTGCCTCAATCAATAACTCCTTCAATGTAGGCTCGGAAGTAGAAGGCTGAGGAGCTATTTGGGCAGGAGCATCATAATGCTGACTCTGATATTGCTGGACTAGTGGAGGCATAAAAGTACTCTGGAATGGTGGTTCTTGATATTGATGTTGTGGAGCATTGTACCATCCCAAGGTAGGGTCATTCCATCCAAGACCGTTGTCGTATCTATCTTGCACATGGGAGAATTTGCTCAGAAACTGATGCTCAAGATATCCCCAATCGGTAACGGATCTCAGAGGAAGAGAGTCTTTCCAATCCTTAGCTGCTCCTCGTAATGAATGTGGAAATGTGCTCAAGAAAATGTAATCAAGAGGGACATCTGGAGGCTTCATTGAAGAGCTCATGATGTGGAGCTCCTCCAAATGTCTGTGTGGGCATTCTCCTGCAAAACCATGAAACTTAGGCAGCAAATGTATCAGTCCAGAGGTGAGATCGCAATGAAGATCATCCCTCTTAAGTGAAACCGGCTCACAAAGAGCACTCTCAGAAATTAGAGGATGAGTCATATTGTTCTCAACATAGAAATCAGCAGAATATGAATTACAATCAGAGTAACATGCAGAAGGACAATCATAATCAGAGGCACTAGCAAAACAAGCAGTATTCATGAAATCAGAATAGGTAGACATGGAAAAAGAAAAATACTACAAATTACGAAACAAACAAAACACAACCCATTTATACATGCAACACGCATACGCAAAACAGAACATCACATCACATCACATCACAACACAAGACAAAACACAACACACACAAACACAACAAAAAGACCTAAGACTGAACCGTTGGTCCCCGGCAACGGCGCCATTTTGATGAGAGGGTCGCACCTCCCACAAAAGTTGTGCATAAAAGAATGCAGTATAGTGCTAGGAAGTGACTCCTAGGTGACTCACACGGCTCTCTGCCCCTAAAATACCATGCACACCTATTACTCTCAAATGCAAAAGAGTTCATTTTCTTCTTCAAAACATTAACACCGCACATGTATATATTAATTAAAGAAAGACAATAAAAGATATCTCACTACTGGGTTAGTACATTCCATTCTCCAAGAAAATAATTGTTTAACCTTCCTCCATGTGTGCAGCCGTGACAACATTGGAATCTAAAGAATAAAAGAGTCTTAAATGCAAAAGTGTTGAATCCTTGTTCATTCAATGAAAAACTAAACGAAACGTTCCAGCCCTTGCACAAAAAATAAAATTGGAAAAGTATCTCTCATTCCTCATGAAACCAGCGTGTGGTGGCTGGCGCATGCCCCACGTCCATCTCCCTTTTTTTTAATTGAAGTGTGTTGCAGCTTGAATAAATCTATCACTCCCAAAATCAATCATGTGCTTTCTTTGCTACTACCCATAACCCTCCATGCTTTCTTTCTTTCTTCCGCTCTACTCACTTTCCCCTCTTGGCTGCAGCTCTCGTGACTACTACTTTTTAAAGCCAAAAAGACATTTTTATAGGTGGCGGCTGAAGCTTCCTGATATCCAACAAAACCAGCCCTAGGCCGAGACACCTCAACCTGCTGGAGCTCTCTCCTATAAATGCATCAACGCTGCTGCCTCCTCTTTGCTCATGGGCCGTGTGCTGCTGGATGAGCGTGAATTGCTGGATGTAACCCCTCCTCATACGAGGATTCCCTATGTTTCCTAGCTGCTGACTTTGTCCTCTTTGCTGGATTGTGCAGGCTTTGAACTGCTCTTTCCATGCTGCTTGTCCGTTTGTAGCTGTGCTCGCTGGACCGAGCCTACCCACTTGAAGATTCATTACTTATGGCTGCACCTCCTTTCCAGCACCGCTTCTCATGTGGCCTCTCATACCTCCATGTCTTTTCCGGACGTGCACACTCGCTGCTTAACGTGTTGGTGCGTCTCCAGCCCAAGTCGTCCTTGGTGGATCTTTCTTCCATGTGCACCTCCCATTCTCTCCAAGCACACACCTGTGCTGTTGTTGGATTCCAAACTTGCTCCACTTGCTCCACTTCCTCCACTTCGTCCATTTCCTTCACTTCCTCCACCTCCTCCACTTCCTCCACTTACTCCACTTTGTCCACTTCTTCTACTTCCTTCTTTTCCTCCACTTCGTCCATTTCATCCACTTCGTCAAGTTCATCCCCTTCCTCCACTTTGTCCACCTCGTCCACTCCCTCCACTTCGTCCATTTCGTCCACTTCATCCATTTCTTCCACTTCGACCACTTCAACCACTTCGTCCACTTCGTTAACTTCCTCCACTTCGTCAACTTCCTCCACTTCTTCCACTTCTTCCACTTCGTCCATTCTGCCCACTTCGTCGACTTGCTCAACTTCGTTCACTTCATCCTTTTCCTTCACTTCCTCCTCTTCTTCCACTTCTTCATCTTCTTCTTCCACTTCGTGGACTTCGTCCACTTCGTACACTTCCTCCACTTTCTCCACTTCGTCAACTTCGTCCACTTCATCCACTTCATCCACTTCGTCCACTTCGTCTTCTTCGTTAACTTCTCCCACTACGTCTACTTCTTCAACTTCGTCCACTTGCTCCACTTCGTCCTATTCGTCCACTTCGTGAATTGCGGCAACTTCGTCCAGTTCGTCCACTTCGTACACTTTGTCCACTTCCTCCCCATTTTCTACTTCGTCCACCTCGTCCACGTCGTCCACTTCTTCCACTTCGTCAACTTCGTCCACCTCGTCCACCTTGTCAACTTTGTCCACTTCGTCACTTCCTCCACTTCCTCCGCTTCTTCCCCTTCTTCCACTTCCTTCACTTCCTTCACTTCCTCCAGTTCGTCTACTTCGTCCCCTACGTCCCCTTCGTCCACTTCGTCCAGTTCGTTCACTTCATCAACTTCGTCCACTTCTTCCACTTTGTCAACTTCATCCACTTCGTTCACTTCCTCCAATTCCTCCTCCACTTCCTCCACTTCTTCCACTTCTTCCATTTCTTCAACTTCGTCCACCTCGTCAACCTCGTGCACTTCCTCCACTTCCTCAACTTCCTCCACTTCCTCCACTTCTTCCATTTCGTCCACTTCGTCAACTTCGTCAACTTCATCCACTTCTTCCACTTCGTCCATTTCGTCCACTTCGTCAAGTTCGTCCACATCCTCCACTTCTTCCACTTCGTCCACTTCATCCACTTCGTCCACTTCCTCAACTTCCTCCACTTCATCAACTTCCTCCACTTCCTGTACTTC